>JAOBYF010787423.1:0-13982 GCA_025403605.1 Parazoanthus darwini
ATCAATGTAGAAAAAAAATTATGGCGTCATCTTACCTGTTCCTGTTTTTAAACTGAAAATCTATATATCGTGTGTCGTGAATCCAAGAGGCAATCTTAATAGGACACCTTTGGTTGTCAAAGGGAAAATAATCGATATCGATCGAGCAATCGGTTTTGAGCACCGCGGGCGCCAGCCATTTGATTTGGCCGTCAGACATCACCATAATGTTTGTATCCAGCGCATTAAAAAGGCTTTTCTCGTGTTTTTCACCAACCCTAAAATATGAGAGCAAAAACTCAAATCAAGTAAATTTCATTGGTAACGTTTCGTATATCATTCAAAGCTAATGTTTGGAGTTTAATATTATTATAAACGTGTTTTAGCGGATAATTTTTTCAGAAACATTTCTAACCGAAGTTAAAAGCAAGAGACTATTAAGAGAGACTGTTAACTCTAATATTCTTTCAGTTTCTATTACTATCAATATCCAGAAGAGGAACTATAATGATTCATGTCCTTCTTAATATACCCTTATACTGAATGCACACGTGCATTCGCACATACGTAATCACAATATACTATCTTGAAATTCGACAATAATTTTCGTGCATTACAATTACATAGATTAAAACATGTAATATCCCTGGCAAGGAAAATGTTGCAAACTTATCCATTCCCCTCGCGGCTCGCTTCGCTCCCGGGCTCGTTTCTCCCTCCTCGACTGACGGGAACGCCCAACTACGTAGGCTACATTCATCTGTGTATTTCGTCCAAAAGATAAAATAAACAGACAAATCTATCAGGGCCAAATCTTAATGAAGCTAAATATAACAGCATCAAATACTTTCCACTCTGACTGCGATTTTATGTCTCTGTATGATACTGAGGAAGCTTTTATGGTACAGCACTGTGTGCAAATGTCAAAGTACCCTAAGCTGTGCCAAATCCTGGAATTTGTACCTCTAAGAGGTACGACGAGCACCCCATGCCTCAAAAAGTGGGGAACACGCAAGAGAGTTTAATATACATACATTGCAATGAAATGATTAGAGATAAACAAAACGGGTTGAAGCGAGAACAGAATACAAAAGCCTGCTGGTTTTTAAGGGCCTCCTTGTAAAAGTACTTACTAATGTATTTATTCTGAGTAGATAAATAGATAAAAATTCATAAAAAAGTGCTGAAGCTGCTCACATATTGTAGACTGTGATGTCCGGTATCCAAATTTCAGACGGCTTAACCGTCAACATGTCGATTCCTTCATACTTCCGTGGATCCCACACAAGGAAAGGGTTGTTCCAGAACTACGAAATTCGTATAACATCAACCGTTACAGATGTTTTTAAGTATTAGGCAAATATATTGATGTTGAAAAGAAGATGGAAGACGATGTTACCCTTGGTATGGTTTTGGGCGCGACGTTTTGAAATCAAGCTAGTGGCGAACATGATAAACTCTTTACTATCAATAACTATGAAGGGAGGGGCAACCGCGATGTTGGTGATGGCAAAGATGATGGCGATGGCTTTACCTAAATGCAGATGTCCTGGATTTACTTCAAACTCAAAAATATTTATTTGTATGTAAAATGCTGATTTGCTTTGCAATTAGTATATATACCCTAGAATTGCATTTTGGTATAAAATATTTTGCTCGAGTTCCAATAAACCTTAGAAGAGTTAACATTTTTTCATTCGATAACTGATGCTGGATCAATTTCGAAGATGCTCATCTAGGGTTCTCGGAAACGTGACTAAAACAGAATAGAATAAAATAGATTTTGACCTCCTGTGATTTTCTTTTTTCTGGTAAAACAAACTGTGCTTAATGAGAGTGCTCAGCAATAGTTTTGTTTTTGTTATTTCTCCCTGTGAGAATACCTACTTAAATCATAAAAAATGCAATTTCCTCAAATCTTATTGGTCTATGAACCTCTCTATTGTTGTTTTTGTCGACTGGCCGGTTACAGTGTGCCTGTTACAGGATACTATTCATTACCAGCTTGTTATCGGACACCTAAATGAACCAGTCACAGTCTGACTTTTTGTCACATGAACCAATCCCAAGTAAGATAGTTATAACCATGACGCTCAACAATTTAGCTCTTGCAAACTGTGACAGCAAATAAAGTGGATATTTTTCCTCACACAACAACAGCACTTCTTAATTTACGGTAAATTTTAGTCAAACCGATTTGTTTTGTTTTTTTCTCAGAATTGTAATGTTAATGAAAAACAGGTAACAGGACTTTGTGTTTTCCATTTCAGTTTGTAACCATACTTGTGACAAACAACTCGGACTCCGGCTTTGCCGTCGTCCAATTTTATTATAACTCTTATGATTAAAGACCGAATTGAAGGCCACTCTGTCCTAATACTATTACAGCTAACTCTAACAGTTAAGAAAGAGGAAATCAAGCTATAGATGAACTTGCAGGCGTTCAATACTAAACAACCTTGTTGAACTAGAGTCTTATAATGATTAGACGGAATGAAACGAGTTTAGTCTCAAAAGTCGGAAATTGTAAAAGTTTAGTCAGTATATTCCAAAGGCAAAATTATTAGAATTTTCCCGTGGGAAATTGGAAATCAATGTTATGATAATGAAGACATGAAAGAAAACTGTTTAATCTAAGATTTCGTAATAAAACGGACTACGTAGAGATTGGTTAAGTAAGCAGTATGATTGATCCCCAACTTACCAGCCTAATCCAAACTTGGGAGATTAGCATTTGATGTTTTGAGTCCTACAAAAACATCAGGTTAGTTTGTTTCAACAAAAAGTCAATTATCACTAGCTCTAGTCGATAAGTCTTTAATTCGTCAATATGTATATAAACTTTCTTTATCTTAAAGTTCAATTATTTTAATCACTTTATAAAACTGATTTTAGCACTTCGATCTTTTTCTTTACCACTAGCTCTCATATAAACTAACCCTTTAAACATCATTTTATTAATGTGAAATGATAGGCAGCTTGGTTGGAGAAGTTTCAGTGTGGGCAAAGAAATCATTTTGTAAATATTACAAATTGAAATAGTCTGTATACTTGGTATTTTATGTAAGTGCCACCGAATCCGAGCTCGTTTTAGAGAGAGCCAGAGACACAGACAGATAGACGGACGGACAGAGACAGACAGACAGACAGACAGAGGCTTAGGTAACTTAGGAAATAAGTCGCTTATTTTTGAGTTACTGAATTATCCCTGTTCACCGTTTCAAAACTTCAGGTTCGTTCAAAATGTTTTGAGATTTAGTTTTTTTCTATACAGTTTTGGAAACCTTGTGACATTGTAAATCACAAAACTAATGGTGCCATTATTGCAAGTTAATTTAGATTTTAGAATTGTAGCAATATTGGCACTGTTTTTATTCCATATCCTAGCTGCAACTGAAGGGATTTAATTTTGAGCGGCAAATCCAGCGTCTATATAAATTCACTATGTTATCCTGTAGACAATCAGGTACAGGTGGTTTGATTGATGATTTTTCAAGTCATTTCAATAAAGTTTTTTAGTATTCAAACTTTTCGATTTTTCCAGTATTTGTCGTAAATGCCACCATGACAAAGGAATTGTTATTAATATAGTACTTTGGCTTGGACTGATTGATGAGAAAACGAATGTTGCCGTTTAGTGTTTCAACTTTTCATTTCGATTCGGAACCTTTTTCACTGGCAAAATATTTTAATGAATGCAATGCCTTTGCTGTACTTTTAGGTTCAACATTAAAAGTATTGAAACTATGAATGAAATAAGAGACTAACTCAGCAGTCAATTCGGTATATTCGGTACAAATTTAAAGCATTGCCTGTTGAGCAAGACAGGTGAAAACAAAATAAAAGAGTGCCTTGGTGTTAAATCCCAGACTATCAGCATCTGTCGCACGAAAGCCAGTTTGTACGATGGGTAATACATTCAAATATGTCTGATGTAGATTCAAAGGAAACATTACACAGAGTGAAAGCAAAAACCGTGTGATCGTACATAACAATTTAGTCCGGACGGAACGAATCCGCATCAAAAGCAGGAACCATTCAGTTACCTCCTGATACTTCAATATATACCACTTTTTATAAATACACGGTCATTGATATCTCCGTTGAATTGGAACAAAACTTATTATTTCTTCTGTCTGTACCCAGTGAAACAGTGCTAATCTCCTTCTCACTAAAAAGTTGACAATAGCAGAGTAGCTTTCGTAAGAAGATCAAGGACAGCTGCTAGGCACAACTGTAATACAGGAAACGGACAACAGATACAGACACTGAAACGTACATACAGACGGATCGTACTTGTGGACGGCAAGGGTGTGGCGCAAGCACTTTAGGATGTATTAAGAGGAGCCTATTTTACCATTTTGAAGACTCTGATTCCTAATTTTGTTTATTTATACAGTTTAAAGGGAAGAAACCATTACCATTCGACTTTCAAAAACTCTGAGTAAAATCTATTTTAGTTTTCAGGATATGGCGCAAATATTATCATGCAGCTTCAAACCCAAGGTGTCATATTGATGATATTAGCTTTAAACCGAAGCCTGAATGATGCACCGTCGATGTTATTTCCCACAGAAAAGAGATGTCCTGGTGCTTCATGGTCGCAGCAACTTGTAATCTCTTGCTGAGGAACACGTCTGTTTCGAAGATCTCCGACATTGTCCACGTTTTTAAAAATATCCAATTTAGAAGATCCTACAATGTTTATCAAACATAGTTGGACATTGTTCATAATCATGAAAACGACCTATTAACTGCATGAACTAGGCAGCCAAAGATTTGCCCCACTACCCATGCCAATGTGATTCCATGGGGAAGTCAATGGTATTCCATGGGAAAGTCAGTGTTATTCTATGGGGAAGTCAATGTTATTCCATGGGGGAGTCAATGTTATTCCATTCATTTTTCTTGCAGAGAGCTTTTCATTTCTCATTTGAGTGTCTCGCTTACATTTAAATGGAACTTAAATACTAAACATTGATAAAGGTAAAATCTTGAAAAACACTCACGGAAAAGGCTAAAACTGCAGATATTGACTCTTACACTGCCACATATATCGGAAAAATTAATAATTCCTTACCAGCTCCACAATCTGGGTGAGCAAAACCTCTACGGTTACCATAATCGTGTCACTGGCGTTCTTCACAGGTCGGACATTTTGTTTTCTCCCTCCAAATACATCGTTCATTAAGCGAACTTCAGCACTTTGCTCTTGTTGACCTGGGATTTTAAGTATCACTTAGTTTATACTTGCATAATGATTAAAATATTGAATTAATAACAACAAACTATATTCAGGACAACTTGTAGGTTTATCAGTAAGTTTTAAGGAACGAGTTTAGATTACAATTATTAATATTCAATAGTTGATAAATATCCAACTTGATTTCTGAATATACAACTACACCCAATGGTCCATTTTGATTGTAAGCACTCATTACCGTCTATTTTTTAACAATTTGTCATAAATACATTCATTCATATTGGATCCTTATAAATATAAGGTAAAAAATTAAGAAAAAATACTAAGACAATTTTTCCCGGGAGACATTTTAGCTACACGAATGCCACTATACACGCTTTTTTATAAGAAAAACTTTGTAAGAACGAGGCTCCGATTGGCCAAAATTTACGAACAATTTAAGAACAAGCTGAAGCTCAGGCTCGATAGCTATATTTTTTTAAACTTTACAATGAAGAATGAATAAAAAATGATTCGCAATTTTTCTCTTTTAATCATTGTCATTGCCTGGGATAATCACTGCATGGAAATCGTCTCGAGAAAATGACTCAGCGAGTCCATGATAAATCCGCGAGGATGAATTGACCAAAAATACACCCCAAGCAATTTGTTTTCCAATACATGTATTACAATACCTTAGGCTTAGTTTTTGATCGGTTAAAACCACATATAGAAATTTAAGAACAAATTGAGGCTCAAATCGCCAAAAAATTAAGAACGATGAGCCTCGGTCAGATTTACTGGTTCTTATATAAAATTCGTGTATCATGTACGGGATAAATCAACTATAATTTATAAGCATACCACGGACATTTCAGATTAATTTGTAGTAATGGTTGCCTATCAACTGCGGTTAGTCCTATCTGTTAGATCTCGTGCATAAAACGTAAAATAAGAAAGTGTTATTTATGTATAGATATACGGCATAATGGTTATCAAATGAGTTGACTTGAGGATGTAGAGTAAACTTTAATGTCACCAAACCGACAAAGCGTGCTTTGATTTAAGACTTATCTGTTAGAAGTCGACTGTGGTAAATGGCTCTAAAGAAACCGTCAAGCGTCCCATGCGAATATATTTATTTATTTTGATTTTCGTTTGTTTATGAGATTGTTGCAAACGAGGGCTGGTAAGAGAACTCTAGATTCCCATGTTTATTTAACTTCTTAGGCCAGCTAATAAATCAAATGGCAAATAAAGTGTTTATGATGACGGTGCTTGCATCATTTATGCTAAAATATTGAACACTTAAACGTTTCTATGGAGAGGTTTCTGCGGAATCCCCCAAGGTTTTTCCGACCTAAAATCTAAAGTTTTGCAGCAATTTAAGCAAAACTTTCAGTACCTGCAGTCCAACTGAAGGACATAAATTTCAATTTTAGCTAGGTGACGTCATTACTTATAATTTGTGCAAAGCTATTTATGCAATAATTTGCGCTTATAAATTAATGTTTTCTTTACGTTTTAAGAAAATTTGCTGCAAATCTGCTTAAATTGAAATTTTCAAAAACTCAAGATGGTGGGCATGTTGTGCAATGACTGTTGCCATAGCAACGGTTCTTATGTTGTCATCGAAAGTTTTAAGCTAGGCTAAAGCTGTTTGCATGCCAAATACACGCTTTTTTATAAGAACAAAGAGGCTCAGATTGGCCACAATTTAAGTACAACTTAAAAACAAGCTGAGGCTCGGGCTCGATAGCTAAACCCAGTTTCTAATTCCAGATAACCACTGGAAATCGTCTCGGGAAAATGGCTCAGCGAATTCATGATAAATCCGCAAGGAAGAATTCATCAAAAATACACCAGCCAAGCAATTCATTTCCCAGTACATGTATTGCAATACCTTAGCTTAGTTTTTATTCGATATAAACAACATATAGAAATACGAATTAATTAAGAACAATTTGAGGCTCAAACCGCCAAAAAATTGAAGACAATGAGCCTCGGCCAAATTTGCTGGCTCTTAAAAAAAAGCGTGTATATGGACAGCTGTAACCATTTTGGAAATCAAGAGAGTTTAGGTTCCAAAAAACCCCTTCCCTAATTGGTGATTCTTCAAAACTCCTTAACGTTGAAGGGTTAATGATTAAACGAAATTACTAAGTACGATAGTCTAAAATACGCTAACAGTTGGGAACTAATGAATGATTAGTTTTACGACAGGAAAGGCAGATGATACGCAAGGTACAATTTTGAATACAGTTTTGAGCCGGAATTTGTTGTTTCCACGAGAAGTTCCGCAGGCGAAAGGGTCCGCTTGGGTTTGAGGTTTCATTTTAACAAGTTCTCTACAATGTGGGAGTTTCAATTATTTCGACAAATTTTATGTTTTTATTTTGTTGCTATCACTAAAACCTTTTTATACCGAAGAGAAGCTGTTAAAACGTAATTAGGCAAGTGTTATTCCTCCATGAAATATTGTAGTTACAACAAATAATAATATTACGTATGTGCTACAACGTTGTTATGTACCAATCAAACAAAAATAAAGCAGGCAAAATTGACTGCTTCGGGAAAACTGCATCTGGGAGAGCAACCTACGCTACTATAACCGAGAAAGGAAAAAGGGGAAAGAAGAACGGTCAACATAAGTCGGGAAACGTTTAACAAAAGTCTGGAGGTGTGAAAATCTACGAATTCTGCAAAGGCTGAGTGATTGTTGAACGTCAACAACGTCAAGCTCACTGCAGATATTGTAAATGTCGTCCATGAAAAATTTTAACTTCTTGCTTACCAGTAACTTATTTGGTTGTTAAAAGAAAAAGAAAAACAACGCCACCACAATTAGCATTTTATGTGCGTCTACGGAATAAACTACACTTGGTTTGGTTCACAGAAGAGAACTACCTTCAGTTTAGTCCTTCTTTGATCGAGTTTGTTTTACATCAAAACTTTATTGCACCTAAATTGACAAACTCCGCTGTGCTGTTCTGCTTTGTAAAGTGTTATGCGGCTGTAACGACAAAACACTGGCTCTGCGGTAACTTTAAACAAACATTCCTCTTCGTTCTAATTCTATGCAGTCGACCCGACATGATTTAACAACTTGATATCTCAGGCGGCAAACTCTAAAGTAATTAAACTGAAAATGCGATTTTGTAAGTCTTTGCAAAGTACTTTGCATTGAACAGGTACTGAGCAACTTCTACAGTAAGCTCAATCAACGTTTTCACTTCGTAATAACTATAATTGACTTGACAAACCTGATATATTCGTTGCGTAAAGGAACAGCAAAATTACACCTCCAGCAAATCTCTGCATGACAAATTTACCAAAATGCTTCAGGCTGTAAAACGTCTTCAAACAACTTACTCAGTGATATCAAATTGTGGTGATGTCAGTGTCTTCCAATTATAATATCCCCGCTACTGTGCATTAAAAATGTAGAAGAGAATTAGAAGGAAACTCATCAAAAACATCTGCTCATTTAAATACAAGATGCATTAACGTTAGTTAAGCAGTTCACAAACGGCAGACTTTACCAACAAAAATCAATTGCCATTGCAAGCGCATGTTTAGCTGCTAAATGAAACTGCACAGACAACTGTTATGCCGCTGAAATAAAAGGCTTAACATTGAGTACTTTTGCCACAAGGAACTTGCTTTAAATTTACATTTTGTTGCAAATTCACATTAAAAAATTTGCACTATTTTTGCATCGTGTTTCGTTTTTGTATTTGGAGATTTACCAACTGATTACATCAGGGGAATTTTGTTTGTGAGTCTCTTTCATAATTTTAGAGCCAGAAAGATTTACAGAAGGACCATTGCATCACATTTTTTTGTCAAGTGAGAAATAATTATTTGTTTCTCACTCGTAAAACAAAATATGTCCTAAGTAGTTTTTCAGGACAACAATGGTCTCTAACAGGACATAACGAAAAAGATTGAATGAGAGTCTCCTCTTCAACTGATTAATGTATTCAAATTGTTTCCATTATCAATGATGAGTTCAGAGGGATCAAAACTATTGTAATTTCTGGATCGAGATTTGGTTCAACAAAAAAGTTTAAAACAAAAAAGCTTAACTAACAATCATAATAATCTGCACGCAACTGTAGCTGCTGCTGAAGTGAAAGAGATGTGATGAGATGGTGAGAGGTGAATATATCTTAAAATCTTGAAGAACAAAACAGTGTTGTGTTTGAGACTATCATGATAGACACCTAATTTTGCTTAAGAGGTTACAATGTACAGCGGGTGGATGCACTCCTCGTTATCGGCCTGTACGTTCTCTGTAATTTGAAATTTATAAATGATTTTTCGAAATCAACATTTTAATATTTCTTTTGATACCAGAGTTGATAAAACAAAAACATGACAAATTAAATGTGTTCAATGTTATGACCTATGTCAGTGTCTGTGAATTATGGTGAAGATTTCCGTTTGGCTAGTCGAACTATATAGAAGAAGAAATAGTAGAAATATCTCTCTCCACAGTTTTTTTTTAAAAAACAAAGATCAGCCAGATTGCATCTGGTTTAAAAATCTATGCAATTGTAATTTATAAAGCTGCTTTTCGAAGCAAGTTACTTCATTCGTGCGCGGTTTAAGCCTCTCTAACGGTTTTCAATTAAGACCATTTATAATTCATATACTCCTCTGTGTTTCACTGATAAGCAAAAAAATAAATAAATTATGAAAATTTCCACCTGCGAATACTTGACCGCAAGCAATGTAAAATGGAAAGAGTGGAAAACCACAAACCAAGAATGATTATAATAACAATATTTCTTTATACATACATGTAGCAGGAACACTCAATGTCGTGTGAGAGCAGCAACACTTTCAATGCAATCGTGATAAACTCTAAAAAGCTTTTTATAATATGTTAATACTTTTCAATTAACATTGTTTTGACTTTTACTACATATTGCATAAACGTTTCTGTACGTATATATCTACAGCGGCTCATGATGTGTCACATACAGCAATTGCAGCAAGAGAAAGCAACAGTCTCTACTTGGCACTTGAAAATAAAATTTGTAAAAGTAATAGATAGACACGTTATCCATACATGAAGATAGCAGGCTACCTGTCGTAGCACAAATAGGAGGTGGAAGTAGAAGATTAATATTTAAAGAAGAAAAGATAATTATGTTGTTAAAGTTGGTGGTATGATCACGATAGCAGGTAGTATTGGAAACAGCTCATGTTGATGTATGCGGTAAATAGCGAGGGCAAATAAAGTTAATGTTGCCTATTTTAATCTTATCAGCAAACGTATAAGTTCGCAAAGAACTTATGTATCAAAAATAGGTCTTATATGGTAAATAAATATTGCCCTGCTCATTTCTATGCGAGTGGATTCAAAATTAAACTTTTGCAGTTTCAACGAAATAGTAAACGGTTATCAAGTTTGAATAGCACAACGCACACTCTTTAGCGCAGATTGATAATATTTTAGCTGGATAACAAAGTAAGTCTACAATTATAATCGGACGGATTTTTCGTTCCGCGGTATAAGATAAGATCTTCGCAGTGGTAACACAATTTAAGCAATTGTGAAAGAAAAACAAAGTCTAGTTGCTTTGTAATAAACAGCTAATATCTTGAACATAATGAAAGGAAGTGAGTGTAACAAAAATATAAATATTTGAAACTTGCTTACAAAATTCAAAATTAAAAGTTTTGTTCAATCTTTCGACCAAATAAGTTTTAGGATTACAACTAACGAAAATATAGATGTAGTTTGCATAAGAATGAAAGAAACTATGAATAATAAATATAGTTGGGGATAATTCAAATTAGGAACCGAAAAAACCATAACTTGTTAATTGAAGTTACTAGAAGAGAGCTCTGGGCGCAAACGGCCTTTGATGTACTTGAAACGAAAATTTGTTTCTGTCAATATTTTTAGAACATTGGTGTATTTGTTGGCTGATTGCCATATAAATTCATTGCAGAACGTACGCAGTTTAGATTTCAAAAGGGTGAATTCAGCCAGCGAGAAGCACGGGATTTTGGGCGAGGCACTGCGTTTTCATACTTATCCATGGGTGCCAGCAAGGTGGGTAAATTTGTATAGTTTCTAAGTTGATAATTAGTGCGAGTTTGGGGAGGGGCTTTTTTCAGAGATTCTGCATTGTTATAAGGAATGGGTGATACGCTTTTAAAGTTTCAAAACGGTTGCAACCTGCAAAATAAAGTTAATGACCGAATAAAAACCTGATTCCAAGACAATCAGCCAGCCGTAATCATCTCCTTTAACTAGACTTTGTCCTTCAGAATTCGTCTTGTGAATAAAGATTTTCGCACGCTTCTAAAATTTCTATCCGATTTTTTGAAAGTTTGACAACAGAGCTTTAAATTACGGTAATACAAGCAACAAAAACTTGCAACTCGTCTCGCAACATTGCTGCAAAACGAGTTCAACAGTGATGCTGTACCTTTTTCATCCCCAGCACAAAATCTGTCTCGCAACAAAAAGCGTGTTGCAAGTTGCAAAGGTCTGTTGCAGAAAGAAGAAATCCGTTCTACTTTTTGCAGCAAAACTGTCAAATGCTACGCGTTTTACCACTCCAAAGTAAACTTGTTTTGCAACAAGATTACTTTCCGGCGCTCCTGATTGATTGAGAGTGCCAGCCACATCAAAGGAGCTCAAAGGTCATTCAAGGTTCAAAAAGAAACCAAGTAGCTGAGGGAGAAAATGAACAACAGATTTCTTTTTCTTTCAACTTGTTTTAAAGCAACGTTGCAAGACGAGTTGCATGTTTTTGTTGCTCGTATTACCGTAGTTTTGCCTACATTTTATGCTGATCAAACAATTAACATATTAATGAATAGCTAAAATGATTCAACGAAGTGAAAAGCAAATTGACCGAGTGTGAAAAAGACCAACCAACATAACAATTGTGCCCAAAAAGCCTACAAAATGAAGAACCTTAACAACTGCAATATCCAACTTTGAAGAGCCGAATGCACTGACTGTCTTTACTCCCAGCATCTCCATTGCCCGATGGTAACTTTTAGTTTATGCTGTCAATTCCAAACACGAACATCACCCAAGCCTCGTAACATGTCGTAACAATATATTCTAAAGGCGGTCTTTTCTATATATGATAATATATATATGAAATCAACTTTGGCTTTACAATCGTATTTAACTTCGTGCCGAAAGAAAGAAAACGATGTCGATGCTTTTGGTGCGGTCGGTACTTTTGATGATGTAAACACATACTGTGTGGAATTTAATTTCAGTGTCAAATGACCATTTTTTTAGGGGTTCGATCAGGTATTAAATTCCCGGTCCTCTGGAGCTCGACTGGGGTCAAATGCCTGGGGTTTGTTTGGTCCCTTGGATTTAACTGGCACATATGATAGATGTTCACAGGAACCTTGAGGATTAAAGTATGTTTTACTCCCAGTTTCAAATGGTCGGAGGTTAGGACTCTATTAGGAATGAGATCCCAGGGATCAAATGAGACGTCATGTCATACTATAAAGCCAACCTAAATCGGCTATAATTTATCTGTCATCCAGGACTAAATGTTATATATTCTCTTGTATTATAAACGTGTTTTCCCAGTATATTTAACGACATTTGTCCAAAGCAAACAGCTGAAATATGTCCACACTTAAACAATCACTCAACCTACCATCTGTTTAGTTGGCTTGTATCTTTGATTTCTACTTGTCTCGAATCGTGCAAATTTCTCCCCCTTCGAATAGCCGCCATTTTTGAAATCTAGGATCCAGTCTACAAGCTTCAACCGCGCGCAGAGAGGTGTAAACTGGGTCTGAGTCTTTCAAGGGGAGGGGAGAGGGGGGGATGAAATTTGTCAGGATTTGAGATTATGTAGAACGGGCGGTCGAGTATTTTATTGAAGTGTGGATGTATTTCAGATAATTGTATGGACAATTACATGGTTTCTCTAATGCAATTCGGAATACGTTTTCAAAGAATTATGAGCTCTTTGAAAACCCACGGGTTCAAACTTATTCCAAATGTACACTCCATATTTTAAGGATGCTTCTTTATAGGCTTCCTTTCCATAGCCTATATAGTAATTTTTTATTGTTAATTATTAACTGTAAATAAGTAAATGGCAAAAAATAAACTTGAAACTTGAAATTGCACGAGAAGAAACATACGATTTCTTTTTAACTTTTAAGAACACTTGAGGCTGAAAACGTGAAGACCGTTTGACCTCGGCCAAGAAATAGACGGTTGTTGCAAGACAGAACTCAGAGTTATACAAAATAAGTCATGCGAAAAAGATTGGCGTATTGCTTGCAGGCACTTATTTCTTTAATAGCATTTGCTTTCACAGGGCTCGACGTGAATTCTGGGAAAACATCAACTCTACCAGTGGGCGCCCCCACAGTGCCACCATGAGAAAACCTGTGGACCCTGAATGGAAGATCACCGCTGGGCATGATGACCTGAAACAATCTGTAACTAACACCATTGAAAAAGAGTTATAGAAACTCTTTGCTCTTTCTCTTAAATAGCTTAATTAGAGCGGTATATGTTCGAGGAGCTGATGGTTATTGTCCTTAAGGTAGCAAATCTTAATACACCATTTTTCTAATACAAATTTTTGCTAGATTCATTCCCTCGTGGGGGCTAAAAGTGATGGTTATGTTGAATTAATGAGTCCAAATTTGACCGAGTAATGACTTTTAGCCCCCACAAGGAAATGGCTCTAGCAAAAATTTGCATTAGAATAATGATGCATTAGAGTAGGCCTTTTCACACTAGGATCGTAAGTAGGTCCAAAGTAGGCCCACATCGTACTTTGACCCTACTTTGTGTGTG
>JAOBYF010787534.1:0-13970 GCA_025403605.1 Parazoanthus darwini
TTTTTGTATATTTGTTCCTTATTATTATGTGTGACTGTAATCTATGTAGGCGAAGGATAATAAAGTTAAAATTAAAGCACGTATTTTTTCACATGCGCAATTGATAACAATTTGAAGTGTGTCTTATATGTATATTTTGATACATACTTATTGAAATGAAGGATATTTTTATGTGTAAATAGGTAAGTTTCTTCTAAAACAACTAGAATACATTTTATTCAGTGTTTTCTGTGAGTGATCGTCGACTCGGCTTCGCCTTGTTGACTATATAGTCATACAAAACACCAGTTTTTGTTTTAATTGTCCAGTTTCCTTTCAACTAAAGACTCGTTCGCACAGCGTTAGCCACGGCCTGATATTAAATATTTATGCCTACCAATTTAGATATGACTTTTTTTACAACTCTATGTGTTGGGGGCTAGCTCGGACTTTTACTCGTTCTCGCTGGTATTTATGCACATTCAACACCAAGTCCAGGTGAACAATGTAGAACTAAGTCTACGGGTCATTGCTAGCCTCCTCCGCAGGCGTCTACAGTTGTTCCTTTTTAGGAACGTTGCCGGAAACTGTGAGTGTGAGTGATGGCAGATGATGGGTTAACATATAGCGATCGATAGTTGGGATCAAGTCTGAGAAACGAATTATCGAGTAGATGGAGGAGGAAAGTCCTCTTCTTTTTCTCTCCCCAGGCCTAATCTCGCGCCTCGCTCTGCTGGGCGCTCGCTCGGGGCCTTTGGCTTTTTACTCCGGAAATGACAATTATTACGAAACGAATACGAAACTGGACTATTGATGACGAGTGACATGACGGGTGTAATCTAATTTTTGTTCAAAAAACATGTTTCGTTTACCATTGATAATTGATTTTTTTTCATTGTGATATATTTGAACTTCCCGTCTTAGTTTTGAAATCTGCTACACAGATCATCAGGTTACTATTTCATGCCAGTCATGTCATGATTATGAACATTGGCACAGCTACAGATTTTTAAAGTCTTTTTTCTGTTGCCTCATGCTTTAAAGGAGATAAATCTCATTTTTGTTTTCATTTAGTTTAATAATCCATTCTACACGTTGTAAATTTTTTAGTTATGTAAGCAAATATGCAACTAAATCAAGCAGAGGTGGACTACATCTGGGTATAATTATGCTGAAGAACCGTCTGAAATGCGGCTCTTTA
The DNA here is from genome assembly GCA_025403605.1 of Parazoanthus darwini. Taxonomy (NCBI): domain Eukaryota; kingdom Metazoa; phylum Cnidaria; class Anthozoa; order Zoantharia; family Parazoanthidae; genus Parazoanthus; species Parazoanthus darwini. The sequence continues at coordinate 1,181 of JAOBYF010787534.1, forward strand.
TAATTTTGTCTAAATTAGTTGCACCAATCGAAATAAATAAAACACAAAACATTACAATTTTGGAAAATTCGACAAGCATTTTTTGAGCATTTTAGTGGATTTTTTATGTTAAAGAAAATCGAGCATTTTAATGCTTAAAAGCATTAGCATTATAGTGAGAAAAAAAAGCATAATTTGCAAAGGCCTACTGGCTAAAGCCCTGTACACCTACATTTTATTGCGTCGTTCAGACTTTTGTTTTTCATCAATAGCTGAAACCGGTTTTTTTTTCTAAACCTCTGCAATGTTTGAACTTCCTGTCTCATTTTTGAAACGTATATTACAGACGTCAGGTAACTGTGATACATGTATGTCACATTCGTGTATTACGATTATTAATTGCACAGCTCCTGCAAAATGACTTTGTCATGATGCGAAGCACAAACGATCTCCAAGTAACTGTCGTTGCCCCGGTTGTGAAGAGGTTCATTTGCAAGGTTGGCATAAGACTAAAATAATAACAATAGTAATAACAACAACAACAGTGACGTCATTAACAACAACAATAATAACCAAACTATTTTAAGACGGTATGACATCATCTAGCATCATGACGAAAAACAATAATGACATTTTTAACGGTGTTTTTATACAATGGCTCTTCATTCAAAAAAGCTTAAACCCAACAAATTGAATTACCAGAGATAACCTCCTTGCCGCTCATAAACTGACTGTCGGAACCTCCTGTTGAAGGAACTAAGGCAATAGTATCTAGCTTGGTGATATATATGTTCATATATATACACTATTCATATCTTATGGTAAGTACCATTTAAGCGAAACGCTGCCTTCAAACTTCTTTTAAAAAACTGACGGTTTTTAATTTTTTCTCAGGTGTGGCCTCTGAAGTTGTTACTTAGACTTTTTAAATAAAGAGCCGTTCTAGTAGTAGTTCGGACATGAGAAAGCGAAAAATAAGCTTTTTGTAATCACTATGTATCTCTTGCAGTCGCGTGTACTTTTTTGTGCGTTCATTGTTAATTTCACGTCTGTATTAACGTCAACAAGATTATGGGAAAATTTATACAAAAGTGATAATTTAGCTTTCTTTCTTCTATAATTTTTAATGTGTCCCAACAGAGGTTTTCGAGCCGATGCCCGCATCAGCTGGATATTATTTGTGGACCAAAAGAACGCAGTTTCCTCGTACTTTTTCCAGGGCTGCTATGTTTTTCTTCCAATAACGGTCTGTTGTCTTCCTTTAAATACGTCGCTAAAACGACAATCGGCTTGATGAATACACTAACAATTAAATCTGCGTTTGACATTGTTTGAACCTCTCGCAGTTTCGTTGTAAAAAACTCACTTCTCCTTCAAAAGCATGCGGTCAGTCATGTACTTTCTGTCGAACACATAGTTATAGTTCGGCTACTGCTGATCAATGTACCGCTTGTTTACAAATCATCTGTGGCAGCCCAGATTGGCCACAGGAAGCCCGTCGCGAAACTGAAATGTCTTATTTCAATCGAAAACAACTATAAATAACCGCTTTTGTAAGGGTTCTTAAAATCTAACTGGAGCCCCACAGATTCGTCAAGTTCGCTTTAGTATACTTGAAGCAGTTAAAATTATTTTAGAACACACCTACACAGCACTGGCTAGATTCAGCTTGATGGCAATGTAAAACAAGCCATTGTTAGGAATGTAAATTATGTTATAACATGTATAATACTAAGTTTGTAAGTTTCTTTTTTCCCTTGAAGTTATTAGTGGATGCCGGTAAAAATATACCGAGAAAAACATTGTGCATTGAGCACTTGTTTTTCGCTCAATCCTGATTATTAGTTCCGGCACCCACTGTTCAACTTCAATATAACATTAACAATAAGCAACTACATCACAAGCAGCATACTTCGATAAAATATTGAAGAGTTGTCACTGCTACTGACGTCAAAGTAAAGAAGCGTTTGAAGTGATGGACAAAGTATATCGATAGACTAATCATTAAGGAAGCAACTCAAGCTAATGAAAAGGAAAAGAAAATAGTTTTCAAACGGACTTATCAAAATGCATTTCAACAGAAACATTAAGTCTGTGCTTATCGTTTTACTGACGTCAAAGTAAAGACGTCTTTGAGATGACGGACAAAATATATCGATACACTAATCGCCATGGAAACAACTCACCACTAGCAAATACAGAGACTAACAAATTAGTTTTTCAAATGAATTTGTCAAGTTGTCTTTCGGCATAATGATAATACCTACGAGCATGGTTTTAGTGTGTAAAGTGAACCGGCTAAGTGTGGTGAAATATTCTTATTGCAGTATATGGTGACTCAGCTCATGAAAGTGAAATTAACTTATGAGTGCATGTACTAGTGAGCGAGAAGTGAATGATACTGGCAAACTGGCTCAGTTGCTGTGCATTTCTGACTTAGAGTTAGATTAGTTATTAATCTATCTTCTTAAGAAAAAAAAAAAACGTTTTACGCCATTCTTTTTCCGGATATTGCGTTGTCCACATGCAGTTGGCTCCCAAAGAGTAGTTTTTCGGACCAGCTCGTGAAAAATTCAGTGGGTCTCAATATATCAACGTTAAATCACTAATTTAAACTTTGCATGAAATCTTTCCAAATCAACATATATAACAAACAAACACACTTCTAAGTTTGTAGAATTCAATTTATATTTGATGTTAGTTTAATTTTTAATCTTCAATAACTAAAATAAAGAAAGTCAAGTGTTTAAAATAATGCGGACAATTTCACAGTGAAGTCTGTCCTCTCTATCGAAATCAATTTTGTACGGTGCAATATTGCTCTAATTTGCAAAATTGTTATATTGACGACGACGCCATTTTATTTTCGATGTTGCTCGTCAAAACAAAATGCCCGGAAGAAAGCTAGAAAACACTTGCCAGACGCAGTTAGGTTGCCTAAAGTCGATTTGTCTTGACAGTAACTTTGTTTTTGAAGTTTTCTTCTGCATTGTTGTTCATGATGTCTTCTTGTATACACTTTTTCCAGCCATAAATACGTTCTTGCTTCCGACTGGTCGTATTATTTGATTCTTACGTCTTAACTGTTTCAATATATAAACACCTAATAAAACGAGGGTTGTTAGAAACCAGCGTAACAGCGTAACGAGTATTAACGGCGTAACGAAAATCGCCGTAACGAAAAGATTTTTCGACCAGCAAATTTGACAGGCAAACAACGTGAAGAAGTGTAAATCATGAAGATCTAAAATAATTTTATAAAACAGAAAATGATATATTTTGTATGGGTTCGTTTTAATTTGTTACTCAGATTTTAGCCCTACCAAACGTCGATACAAGTCAAGGCAAGTTAGTTTAATCTTTGAACTATGAAAGTAAGAGCTAATAATTTAAGCACAAGAGCTAATGGGAGTACTTCAGTAGCCCAAAGAAATTTGAGTGTGAAACCGATGTTTGGCACGCATGCAAGGCTTAAGAAAGATTATATATGTATACTTTTTCATACCAGTAGACTCGCAGTAACAACTGTTACTGTCTCTTCTCATTCTCAATTTTGACTACCAGTTTAGTGTCCAGTCGAACAACGCTAACTTATTGTAAGCTGATGCGTATTACTATCATAATAGCATAGAGGGCAAGTTGGACTGTGAATTCAGGCCCAAATTTTATCTGTAATCATATACATGAAAAAAATACTTGATTCTGATTGGCTGAGAGCGGTACGATTACATTGTAATTCTGTGCAAAAATGTGTAATTCTGTGCACTTACAAACTCAATTTCTCAAATCTGATTGGATGAGAAACAATAGAAAGTCAATAAACCAATCAAAAAACGGGAAATTCAATAACAACAGTGGAGGAAAATTCAAATACAACCGTTGACAACAAACCTCGACATGATAAACAAAAACTTAAGTAATCATACCAGTTCTCGTTCATTTTAGAATTAATTTGCACTCGAGTGTTTTTCAAAGTTTTCAAATTGCATTCGACCTCCGGGCTCATGCAATTTTGACGAACTTTAAAAACACTTTCGTGCAACTTAATTCCAAACTGAACTCGAAATAATATGATTACTGCTACTAACTGTCCTCCGATTCGCCTCCGACTTGAAATTTCACTTGTGCAGTTACACGGTCACGTGATCGAGTGAGTGAAAAATGCGAGTGTTTACAAATATGAAAAGTCTCTCGTTAGCGAACTGACAGTGGAGATGAAGCGGATAAATTATGGCATCAATTTCAAATGAAAGATGATTTCTACAAAACTGAAAACCGGTTAAATCCCCCGGCAAAAACTTGCCACACGTCGTTGAGAGTTTTCCCGTCGGCGGGAACAGCTCGCTGACGTGCGCCACTGCACTGAAACTGGATAATCGACTTTTCGTTCATGTTGTTCTTGTACGTAAACCTTCAGCAGTTTAAACCAAGAACTCGATTAACAAATCCATTAAGGAGTTAAAAATCAAAACGAAAGCTGAGGGTTCCGGTTAACTTGAGAGGGACAGCAGTCGTTGTGTTTTCTCTGTGGGTGTGTCAGTCACTGAAATTCTTGCTAAGGAAAGAAGAACTCACTAAAAAACGACTGAAAATCGACATCAACAGCAATTGAAGTGTAAGCTTCTTGCCACAGGAAAAAAAAACAACGACTCGCAATGCCAATGGATAACATGTATTGCAAGCAGGCCGATAAGGTATGTTTTCGGCTCAAACACATTTTCCCTGCTTTTTCAAAGCCCACGCCACTTGACGCTTTAAACGTTTGCTGTTTGAAAGATAAATTTAAAAAATTGTTCTCTATGTTAGTAAAAGGTAATCGAATGGGTTCTCGTCATATTTGGGAAAAAAATCACTTGTCGTTTGGCCAAATTGAAAGAGTTATCTTCAATTTGGCCAAACGACGCGTGATTTTTTCCTAATTCCTGGGTATGATATGGATCCCTTGTGGAGAACTCAATTTTGTGAAAGAAACTCCCACACAATTTCCCAATGTTACGCTGTTACGCCAATTACCAACAACCCAAAACAAGTGGTGGTTTTAGCAAAATTTGGGTTGATCCTTGTAAACTGGCGTCTATAGGGCATAGAGTTAGGTCAATCAATCAATCAAAATCTTTATTTAATCACGATCTCACAGATGAGATATTAAACTAAATTCTAAAGTGAAAGAAAAGCACTGTGTGCTAATCGTTTTCCGTAATTATAGATGTTGTCTATAGATGATTCGAAGAGCGTAATATTTCAGTCGGACCTTGGATCTCAATATCAAGTTTAATAAATAGTTAAATCTAATAAACTGCTTTCCATGAACTAAGGACTATTCATCCGGTAGGTTTATAATATAATTAATCAGGAAAATGTTGCAACATAATAAAAAAAGAATATATTTTCATACCAAAACTACTGTTTAGCTAACTAAATGGCACTTTGTTGAAAACCGTTGGCACTATAATATGTGGTCAGGATGTCCCGAAATTAATTTTGTTGCAGGAAAGTATGGTGCGGCCGCTGTAAAATGACTGAATTAATGATTTGGTTGTAAAATTGCTGTTTACTTACAATGACTTTGCATAATATTTTCGACTCAATACAAAGTACGCTTGAGCAATCTCAATCGGCCGCCACGTGGTCACATAATGAATATGAAGTGTTTTTTTTTTAAAAAAGGACTGGTTAACAAGAGAAGCGCGTGGGCAGCTACTAGCTTCTGGCTTGTTACTATGCGTAGACTCCAATCGAACAGCAAAAAATCACGTTATGACTGCACCAATTAACCAGCCAAAAGTTACGCAGCTCATGCAGCATTGATATAACTGAAAATTCACAAAACCAATGTCAAAAATAAATATTCCGTGTAAATATTATCTGCACAAGCCTGAAACATATCACTTTCATTTTATCAAATTTTGTTCTCTCTGTCACGAATTAAAGTTTATGGTGATACGTCACTTTCAAAGGACAAAAAGTATCCTTGTTCTTAATATGAGTTAAAAAGTGTTGCATCTTAACTCATCGAGTGAACCAAAGAAAAGAAATTCGCTTTGCAAGCAAGAGGATCAGGCTATATATGTGAAGTACCTGAAATGTTGAGATTACATAATCAAATTTACGTTTAATTTCTGTCTAACATGTCTATCTCGATAGCTCTTACTCATATATTTGTAAACATATGTTTTAGGGCATGCAGCAGTTGATAGCAGTTGTTTTACAACTAAACGGTTTACCCTGTTTCAGTAAATAAAGGTTACTACTACTAACATTTCAATTGAGTGTTGACGATATACATGTAGATCTGTTTCATCGCACTATGTTCAATTATAACGTTTATCATCGCGATTTGATAAAATCTTTTTAGATTAAGTTCTGAATTGACAGGCCAAATGTTAAATTTACAAGACACGAAATTAAAGTTTACTGTTATTAATATTGTTACAATTTTAATTTAACTGTTACTATCAACGATACCATTATTATGTATTTCTGATTTTTTATGCCACAGATTTACGTAACTAAATGTCTCGCTAAAAAGGTGTTTACATCCGTTTATATAAAAAGAAAAAAAAACGACAAAATGCTCGTTATAATTTCGATAACAGCAAAAAATCTAATGTGGTTTTATGTTGTTATTAGTAAGAAATGCCACACCTAGACACAAGCCAACCAATCCTATGCCTTAGCCATATATTACTTTACACAACTGCGACAATCTCTTGGAAACGCAATGTTTCTGGTAAACACTGATGCGTCTAACAACCAGACCTGCTTTTGCGAATGAAAACCAATCTGTTCAGCCTTGCCTTCTGACTTGCAAGTATCTTGACGACAATTAACTCGAGTAGTTCTACTTTTATTATTTTCAAGCACTTAATCGCAATTAACGGGTTCAGTGAGCTGCGTTGGATTTCTAAAAAATATGAAAAAACGTCGGGCCGTGAATGTTTAATGAGTATTTATGAATTGGTATCACTACGTAATGTGCACAGAGCAGTGTTGTCCTTGCGAGCACAGAAGACCACATAGCAGGGTCGAGTACTTCAGAACTGAATTGGTCATCCGGTTAAAAATGGGCCGTACGAAGTTTGTTTATCAAATAGGTGGATACACAACAATCAATACTTGAGCAGAAGTGGCTGTGTCATCGGAAAGAATTGTGAAGCATAACCCACTAGACGTAATAAAACACTTGAAATACTTAATTCTGAAACAAGGCTTCCTTTGTTTCATAATCGAGATAAACACACCTTTCCCCAAGTTATATTTATGCTATTAACCGCAGTTTAATAATGTTTAAATGTTCACCTTAATTTTGATACTCGGTTCACATCCCCTCGAAAAAGAATGAGGTAAAATTTCAGAATTGGTTCCGTGGGCGTGGATGCCTGGGTTTTGTTTTATCGAACGTTTACTGTTATAAAAATACCATTAGCGTCTGCTAATGGTATTTTTCCCTTATAAAGAAATGTAAATTATGCGATTAAATATTAAGAACATATGAAGTAATATGCTAAATACTGAAGACATATAAATAAAAGTACACGCTGGTTTCTTATTATTTAACACTCAATCTATAGTCACCTCTCACATTAACTCAACAGATACCAAGTCAATAACCACTGGTACCCCAACTTGATAACTGAAATGACAAGACTCACCTGGATTTCGGTAAGACACTATAATTTTAACCTTATCGATTTTAAGAGCAATTCCCTGAAACTGTTATGTTTGCATTTGAACCTAGCTTTTTCTACTTGGTTTTTGTTTTCTTGTACGGATGTACAGTGCGCGGCAGAAAGTTTCTAACCAGACAGGTCACAACAATATTCCTGGATGGTTTATAATGTATTTCTAATTTCATGAGTTTTTATTGCCAAATTGTAATTTTTACTAATTAACAGTCATTCAAACAGTTTTCACTTAAAAAAACATCTTTCTAACGCTATCGAAAAATAAAAAAATGACGGTTAAGAAATCTAAGATGGCGGTGTTATGACGTCATGCGACGTCTTAATTGACTTTCAAATTAAACACCACTGTGTTTGTATTGATTGAAGAAGAGGGCTAACACTTTGGGGTTACTAGGTCTCTGACACCGAGATCCGCTTGATTCCCTATTCCCTATTCCCAACTCCCAATGTAGAACGGAAGAAACACAATGCTTTGTTTGTTCAGTCTCAAGAGGAAAAGGGTCCCTATTGAAAGAAACAACTCATATTAAGAGTTCGCTAGACAGTGTCAAATTTATCATATTATAACCACATTTGTTATGAAGTGAGCAACTTAACGTCGACACGAACATCAGGCAGCGCAGGAGTTTTGTTTACTCATTGTGTAGTTTTTTGCAAGCAGCACCAATAATAGATACTTTATTTCTGCTAACGAATGACAAACCTTCTTTTCACTGAGGGTTACTGGGACATTAAGGAAGGGGAGAGAGACCAGAATTGGGGCCAAGTTGGGTGGGAGGGGAAAATATGGGCAAAAGGTGAAACGTGGTCGTGGCCTTTTGTAAAGTTACAAGTATTTGCACTATCCACACCAAAATTGCTGTGCAGTTATGTCAATACTAGTCTAGAGGCAGTTACTTGCGTCAATTATGACGTGGCCTAACGTTTTAACTCAAATTTCTTGTCCGTCTTAGATTTCTTATGACATCACAAAATAATCTCATTGAATCTAAATTAAAAAGGGTTGACACGAACTTAACATATGGTAAAACGAATCGTAACAGTGCACATTGCTTTGTTCAATGTGTGAGCCCAGATATTTCTACTGGTTAGTTGTTCATGTGCATTTCAATACGTTTTGTGCACCGTCAAGGCAAACGAACAAAAATGACAGAGAACAAAAAACCTATAATAAAGAAACTGGCCGAGTTTCGTAACCATTTCGCTCTATTAACTATGGTATGAATATCCAGAATAAGAACTAGTACTGCAATGGAATCAACTTGTGTTGTGTTTGTTCTGTTTGTTGTGCTGCTTTGCGATTTTAAATATTGGTAACCTATTAAATGAAGTTGGGTGCTGCCTGGATTTCTGATTGTTTACTACATGCGTTCACGAATTCATGAACGTTTTTTGAAGTAGTATAGGACGAGATGGAGAACACTTTGAGGCTTATGCCACACGAAACGGGAAGACCGGATGTGACGCACTAAACAATTATCAGTTTTAGTTTCGAGGGAATGCGGCAGCGTACACCCATCGTCGTAGATTTCAAATATCAATGTACTACAATTTCATGAATCAATAAATATAACACTCGAGCTAATTCATGCAAGAAGACGTGTTGCTAACTGAATGAACGAGCGAGTAATCTTTGCCAAATCCCAAGCAAGTTTCGCAAGATCTTTTTCTTCTCTTTTTACGCCGCTATCTTCGTAAAAAACTGCGAAGTAAAATTCACTGACTGAGCTCAATTTGCTGAGGAACATCACTCTGACTCATATTTAGTCTCGCTAGTTGCATTTCGGCAAAGAGCAAGAGACCGCTTTACTTATCAGGAGTTCTGAAACCACGGTTGTTTGATAATTGTGGTTTGTAGCCAGCGAAAACATGATATTATTAAAATAATAAAATTTCTAAACCTCTGCTGTTCCTTGTTGTTTCTCTGCTTATCCTTTCCACTTCGAGTGTTTGTTGCAAACGAGTTCTCCCGCAGCCGCCATATTGAACTAATCGATTTGAATAGTGCTCAGTTCACCACACGGCCAAAACGTCACTTTGATAGCGACGTAATATTAGAATTCATAATTTGTGTTTGTACATCATAAAATTGACCATTTTAGTCTGTGAGTATTCATCTTGATGTAGCTGTGTTACAGCATTCTTTCATGAAGTTGGTTTCTGAACTGCTCATGCTCAAATCAAAAGCTGCTAAACTAATTTTCTTCTCTTTTCTACAGACGACAGTCTTGTTCTACGTTATCCTAAACCTCACGTACCTGGGACTAGCACGACCACCCCCACGGGATTGGAGTAGAGAGTGGCAGGTTCTTGGTAGATGTCTGGGACTAACCGGAAAACACAGAGCAAGGAACATTCTGGTACATATTCGAACCACAAATGGGATGAAACTTGTAGTGCCAAATATAAGAGCTTCTAACAGTTCGGGTACACTTCCGTCGCGCATGCGTGCTCAAGTCCAACAAACGGGAAGGTGCCGCTTTTCATGGGAAGTAAACTATAATCCCCAGCGAGAACCCAAGTCTCTCCTTGTAGCAAAGTGTACAGGAATCCACTGTAAGCGATGTGACGCGATATACTATACACACAACGTCTTAGTTCTCAAAGCCAACTGTCCTGGCGTTTGGGAGTGGAAACAAGAAAGGCACAAAATTGCCTATGTCCAACGTGGCGTATGAACTTTCCCACGTGACACGTCAAAATACACCTTATTTACGCTCATTCTACACAACACAGTTATAATTGGAAAGGCAAAAGATAACACAAATTGTAGCCAGAGGAAAGAGGACCGAGGTGAGGAAATGAAACAAAAAAAAGATATAAAAAGAAGAACTGAGAAGATAGCGATCAAAGGATAGTACGGACTTTTGCCTGTTCGCAATTTCTTACTCATGTTCTTTACATGAGTAAGGAATCTCGATATCCGTGGCAGTATTAGAGACAAAAAAAATTAAAATAGAAACATATTGTCATTGTTATTTTAAAAAAACAAGTTATAATTGTTACGCGACCCCCTGAGGTCTGAAGAATATTTTGGCAGAATATGACACCCCCTTCGTTTTTTGGACGTCAAATTTGTGTCATTTACCAAAGAATTGCCAAAGACTTTTGCATAACTGGTTACTTGATTTTTACTTTAATTATATGGCGTCATCACTTTCCAGAACAACAATCAACTGCGCACGGCTCCATTTGTATCTATTCACAACAGGGCTGCCATTTTCAAATTCTTAAAAAAAGAACTTGCAAAATTTCGGCAAATTTTCTTGAACTCTTTGGAAAACTTGTGTTTGCAGCTTGAAAAAATTGAAAAGAACAACTTCAAACAAATTTTATCAAAAAATCCCATTCAGTTTTTTCACACTTTCTTAGCTTTAACTCCAGACTTGAAATGTCTACTTACAAATGAAGGCATTGGTACGATATAACACAGTTACCGATTGAGTGCATAGATTTTGGTAATTTATCTACAGTGACACAAACAGACTTATTTAGAGGAAGGGGGTTGACTCCCATATAAAGCAGGTGGGGAAGCTCGTCGAAAGGTTTGAAATGAACCCCCACAGGGTACCACCAATCTGAGGATGGCTCAGCTAGAATTGTCCTCTAAAACAAGGTACTAATCACTGAACATTTACGAATGATAATTATATTCAAATTTGTTAAATTCTTCTCACTGATCCTGTCCTTTTATTAATGCCTTTAAGATGAAGTACCGTGTTCACTACGAATGTTAACGACGAGCTTCCCCATTCACTTCCTATTGGAGTTGATCGCCCCCACCGTCCCTCCCCCCGACAGGCGGTTTATCCTCGACACCTTTCCAATTTTGAAAGTGTTTTTCATAACTATCGCAATCGATCAATATTCAAAATATAAGATCTAATATTACACCCCTATATAAATGCATGTGGCCCGGCCAAAACGGAAGATTCATTTTCCCATCGTAAATTAATGTCCGATAAATATTTCCAAGGAAAATAGTCTTGCTCCTGACACGATTGAATTTCGAAACTATTTATATGAAATTTATATTTAATGATTTAGAAATTTTAAAGAGAGAAAAGAGAATGGGTTTAATTTGAAAACTAATCGCGCCACGTGAGGCCACAGCTAAGTAAAATATCTATAGACAAGTACGATCAAGGAATAACAGACTAACGTTAATGGAAAGTTTCTTATTTTCGATAGATTATTTATCTTGAAGTTGTCAGCGCTGTTCACCAATTATGTAAAACGATATTATACTACTGTTTAATATTTCGCAACATCTATAATGACGTATATAGGCTATATTTATGACTGCAATATTTGAGACAAACGAGACAAAAAAACACGAAATAAGTTATTTAAAGAGACAAAAACAGTTCCACGATATTTGTTGGGAATAATGTTTCAAGAGCTGTCAAAGACAGTCCTTCTACCCCGCCTGTGATCATAAAGGAAAATTAATATATTTTTATCTTGTGATATTTTTGCTATCGTGAATATGTAATAGAGGTAGTTTACCATATACAAGAAATATGTTAAATTACAGTTAATTGTGTATTATCAGAATAAAACTGCTAAATTAAAGCTGTAAAATTGCCTGTTGTTTGACGAATAGAGATGCCTGCATATGGTGTAACACCCTTGGAAATTGATGTACGCCATACTAAAGATAGTTACCTTTACGGCCGTTCTTCCGGCAGGACATTTTCAAACAAAGCAAAATCCAGAGAGTTGCTAACGTGTCTGCTAATTGATTTAGACCGGAAACGATAGGTGCGTGTTTTAAACAAAGCCAGTCTTGAGATTGACCGGAACAGAAGGCTGTTAAAATCGGCACGCTATAGTTAACATTTCAACTCCAATTTTTGAGTAATGTGAAACCGTTACATTGAAATGAAAGACCTTGGAATTCCCAGCATGTCTTTAAAATAAAGCGCACCAATAAAGTTACGGTGGATTGAAGTTAGACGATAAGGCCGGTTTTGTCCATTTTCACCTTTTGGAAAATCCAGCCAGATATATACACACATATATCTGGCTGGATTTTGAAAAAGGTAATCTGCTGAAATGGGACAAAATAGGCCTCATTTTCTCTTAAAATCGCCTTACTTCAAACCGCCGTAAGTTCGGTCTGC
>JAOBYF010787645.1:0-13964 GCA_025403605.1 Parazoanthus darwini
GTATGGAATATTTTCGTTCTTTCTTGTTCTTTCTATCCCTATTTTGAAAATTACCTAAGTGATTCTTACCTCCATAAAAATGCGACTTTATGATGTTTGAGATGAATGTTTGCCAACTATTAAATTATGCATCTGTTTACTTTTTCCGAGTTTACTACCTGAATTGCTATCACTCTCTTCACCTTGTTCTGTCCATCAATTAATTTATTGTTACCTTTGTTGGTTTCATCGGTTGATAGTTTGTTTTGAAAACATCTTGAGAACAGTTTCAGGCTGTTTTATACCCATTTTATAACAAAAAGTCAGTGTGAACCCCCAAAACACCTGTCCTTTTGTATGTTGATTTTTACTCTTATACATTTCTGAATATTTGCTTACAGTCACATTATTCAAACCTTCGTCAAAAATTACTCATATTTCTAATACAGGCTTACAAAGAACAAATTCTAAACATCATAAGAATTGTCAATTTTCAACTAACCATGATGCAACAAAGTGTGCCTTTCTTCATTGAATGTTAATGCACTCATACTTGCCCAGTGATGATTTTTGTTTATTTATTATTGTTACATCACTCTGAAGTGATATTAAAAGGCCTTTTGCAATGCACATTAGTCTGCTTTCCAATCCCAAAGTGTTTGGTTCAATCCCTAGCCTGGAATAAGACTGAATTTTCGGTTAAGCTTCTACCCCCAAATACGATTCATATATCTACTTTTTTGGGATTGGTTAAATTTGTATTTTAGGATTAATACAAAATCTGAATTGCCTATCCTTTATCTGTTATATTAGGCCTGCACACCAGGTTCTGACCAGAGCAAAGAAACTGAAGTCTCCCAAGCAATTACCTACAATTAAAAGGACACGGTCAGATTGGACATTGGATGAGGAAGCAGCACTTGTACAATTTATCTGCTTGCATGAAGACAAGAGGTCAGCAAAGTCCCAGACAGTTTGGCCCGCAATTAGTCCTGATGATCCATACTGAAGGACGGTTTTGAATTAAATTAGATGCAACTGATGTAAAGAGGGCAACAATGGAATCTCAGAGAAAGGTATGGAATGGCGATGTTGATTTAGGAGATAACAAACTATCGTCGTTACGAAAGACATATGAAGAACGGATAAATTTGTTAAATCAGTTGAAGAATGCATCTATTGCTGTTGCAAGAAACCTAATACCTTGTGTACTAGATGGCATGGCGGAGGATAAAGTCTTCCTATCAGACGGTTTCCAGGCTGCTTCCGATTACTTTGATAAGTAAAAACAGGCAAATTGTCTAGAAGACACCTTAAAGGAAGCTAGCTGGGAAGTGGTTGAATATCAGACATTACTACAACAAAGCCAAGAACTGTACTATGAATTGAAAGAGTACTTGGCAGGTATAGCTCCAAGAGGAGTTACAGAGAGACCTTTGATAGGCTTGGCTCAGTTGTGTTCTAAAGTGCTGTCATAATTGAGAAATGTGTTCAAGAAGAAGCGCACACCGGCTTCTCATGTGATGGTCATCATGCTGTCAGATGAGAAAAGGTCCAGTAAGCCATATGCCTTACCAGTACAATATACTCCTTGTACAACACTAAGAGATCAGTATGTCAGAGATCTCAACAAAGAGGTGAAGCGGAGCTGGTTAACAGAGGAATGGCTCTTGCAGGTAAATAATATTTGAATTATATTTGCAGGTTTAACAATATTATGCAAGAATCAAATCTCAAATAAAGACACAAACTACAGTAGCAAAACACTTTTAAGAAATGAAAAGGCTTGTTAGAAACTTTAAAACAACTCAGAGGTAAATAATTATGTCAATTTGCACCATACTCTTCAACTATTTATACATAATTTGTTTCACTTTTGTATTTCGTGAAGTCTGTTGAGAACAAACCTTATATTGCATAAGTAACATACATCAGGAGTCTTATATGCATAAAGTGTAGTTGCATATGTAACTGGCCTGTAGTGCAAGGAATTTCCACCACATTTCTTTTTTAAAAATTTGCAATATTCCACATCAGGTACTGTTACTGATGGCGCTCGGTCGGGGGGCTGGGATTAGAATGAGATTTATTGTTTGCTCTGAAAGTGAAAACCAAACTATACTCGGAAAGAATAACAAGATCAATATTAAGTATTTTGTGTTTAACTTTTGAAACTGAATAGACGATATAATTTCCCATACACACAAAAATTGTGGAGCAGCAGGCTAACGCAATCGCAAGATACAGGGAATGAAACTTCAGGCAATCTCAAGTCAGGCGACCGCTATGGTCAAGCTGGCACCAGAGGAAAACTGGAGACTAGGGCTTTCTTCTCATGTAAGTTTCGTCATCGCAAGTGAAATATTTCCTTTGAAAATTTGAATTGCAAATTTGTATTTTGGTTTTCACGCATCATTTGCTGATAGGAAAGAAAGAAACAGGTATTTACTTATTCTTAACTATGTTTGCCTTTATCTGGTGCATTTATTTTGTTAATTTGGTAAGCGGCTCACACGCCAAAATGATTCTAAATTGTAGGCACTTGGCGAGCAAGAAGACAAGATGGCGGAAGTCGCTTGTTCTTCGTCTTCAAGCGATCGTGATGAAGGTTTGTGTCGTTTCAAATGTCACTGTTGGGATGAAACAGATTTGGTGAAACTTGTTGCAGAAAATGTGAAGCCCAGATGGTGGATGGATGATTTCAGAATTTGTTATAATCTGTTAAATGAGATTTTCGATTGTGCTAGCCGTTGTGAGGGCAGCCAAGAGAAAACCTCCAGAGCTGCACTTTTAACTCTGGACGCCAGCCTTACGCTACCTTCTTATATGAAGAACTTAAAAAGAACTGCTAGAAATAATGTCTTGAAAAAACCTCATACTGTAGTAACTGAATTATACAAAGAAAATAATCAGGAATTCGTTGGTCCAGAGTGCGAGAGGAATGGTATAACTAGGAGTGTCTTGAATGATATTTTGAAAGTGAACAGCGAGGAAAGTAGTGTAGATTCAAACGTTCCATGCATATCGACAGCAGGAAAAAATGTACCCAAAGTTATTTTAAAAAACAGATTAGTATTAGAGTTAGAAGAATTTAGGAGCAAAATGAATAAAACGGGGAAGGAGTTTTTGGCTTTGGTGTTGGCGATTTCTTTGTCCAAACCAAATATTGAGGAAAAAAGCTTAAGAAAGGCTGTTGAAAGGCTTCGTGATAAAAAGCAAGACTTGCTTAAACACCAACAAACAGACAAATTAAAAGAATTACTAAATGATGAGTTTAAATTGCCACAGAAGAGAATGTCTTTGGATACATCTGAAGTGATGGATGATTCTGCAATAATTATTGATACTGACCCTGAAGCTGTGTTTAAAGAAACAGTTAACAAATATGCAGCTGAAATTGAATATCTTGTCAGTAGTTTAGAACAGTCAGACTCTGAAGTTCAGTTACTCCGTGAAACAGCAAGAGAGTTAAGTCTGTCAGGAATGGACAAAACTGAAGAAATATTAAACTTACAAAATAAACTGGCAGATATGAAACATAAACACACGCACATGTCAATAGAATTAAAAAAAGCTATGGAAAAGTTGGGAGCACTTTCAACAAGAAATGTCAACAAAAAAATTAAGCGAAGGGATGACATGGTAGCTAAGTTAAAAGTGAAAACTTATGAACAAAAAAAAGAAATTCAGGAAATTCAAGAACAGAAAACACTACAACTTCAAGAAAAAGAAAATGAATTTGAAAAAATTATTGATGAAAAAAACGAAATTATTGCTCATTTGAATGGCAAGTTGGATGCAGCCCTTGCAGCAAAAGCAAAATCTCAAAAATTAAAGTGGTACTATAAAGAAAAATCAAAACACAGCAAACACCAAGAAAATGAGGGGCATCTTCTCTCAAAAATTTCAGAACTGAAATCAAGAATTTCAGAACTTGAAAATGATGTTGAAAGCCTCCAAGAGAAAATTGAAATTTTTTTAGAGTCACCAAGTGTTAAAACTTTTCAAGATGGCAAGTACACAGATGAGGTTAGAACTGTCTATGAAGATCTGTTGTGCTGGGGTGTTGGTGTGGAAAATGTTGAAAAAGTTGTTCGAACTGTAATAGAGAATTTGGGAGGGTTGCAGTGTGGTAGATTGCCAAAAGCCACATTTGCTAGATGTATGTACCTTGAGGCAAGGCGTTTAGCCCAATTTCAACTAGCAGATGAGTTTTTTGAAGGTTGGAACACTAGCAACAGAACACTGCAAAGTGATGGTACTTCAAAGCATGGTTATAGCTATAGTACATTTGATGTTACTATGGGTGATGGAAAGGTTTTAGTTGCTGGTATGAGGGATATGTCAGGTGGTACTGCAGAGACACAATTTGAAGTGCTAAGAGAAATTCTTGAAGATATTGCAAGTTGTGCTCCTGATGAAAAGGCAGATGGACACAAAAAATTGTTGAAATCCATCAAGAATTTGATGTCTGACAGGTGTATTGTACAAAAAAAATTTAATGAACTTGTGCGAAATTATCGAGAAGCAATACTTCCACAAGTAGTTGAAGAGTGGGAGGGTTTATCAAAAGTAGAACAAGACAAAATGTCTCGAATGAATGACCTATTTTGTGGCCTTCACTTTATTGTTGGTCTCGCTGACCAAGCTGAGGCAGCTCTTAAAGTGTGGGACAGATTGCTGTATGGAGATGAGAAAGTGGGTAGCATTAAACATGGTGGCTACAGTAAGGGCGAATCAGGGACCTATCGGTTGGTACGAACAGTTTGTAAGGCTGTGCAGGCAAAGGGATGTGAAAGATCTGGTAGAGCAGTTTCCTTTTCAGACTATGTAAGGGGTCAGGGTATTGAGACTGTGCCACTTGCTCCTTTTGTTGGAAATAGATTTAACATCTTATTCCATAATGGTGGTGGAGTCTTCCTCTTATATGACCAACTGAAGTCATTCTTTGAATGGTTGAATGAGGAAAACAGACTGCTTAAAGCAGTCCACCATGATTTGCAAGTGGCATCTTTTGTTGCTGGATGTAGGGCTCTTGGCCTTATAGACAAGTTCGTCACTGGCCCATTATGGAGGGTGATAGAAAATAAAAATATTAGTGCATTGGGGATGAGTGAGCAATACCAGCAGCTCCTCAAGTGTTTCGAAGCATGGTCTATGGATGCAACTCCCATCCTGAAAGGAGAGGGAGTTATTTTTCAAGATATCCCCATCAAAATGGATAACTGTCTTGCAAAGCTTATTGCACCCAGCCCCTTTTGGGATGCAATGACTTTGCAAGTACTTGAGCTTATGTTTGGCTCATTTGTAGTGGTCACTAAACGAATGCTGAGTGACCACCTCAAAAGTGGCAAATATGATAAACCTGAGCCAGCAGTTGTTAAAGAGTGCGAGAGTGCCCCAAAGTCAAATGTGACCCCTGAACGTGATTTTGGAATGCTTGATCGTCTAATGATGGTCAAGCCAAATGCAACAACAATGGTATATGAGGGGATCCTGATGTTTACAAAGAACAACACAAAAGAATGGCGGGATTCTCTCAGTCCAGAAAAGAAGAGGATGGTTTTGCAACTTGCACGAAATTCCAAGCAGTCACAAAGACAACAATACATTGAAAGAAAGGCAGCCATCAGAAGAAGACGAGAAGAAAAACTGACACAGGCAAAACAAGAAAAGGAAAAAAGAGAAATAAAAGAAAGAGTACAGAAAGAAGATTTAATTCAGAAGGTCGAAGAGCTTGGTGGCCTCTGGAAAACAACTGTAGAGGTTGATCAGAAGCTGAAGGAGATAGTTAGTGAGAAGGAAAAAAAAGTTGCAATCCAATCACAGTTGCAGTTTAGGAAAACTATTCTCAATGCCAAACACCCTGACAAAACTCTGTTTCAAATGTCTACTGGCGGAAAACAATTTACTGCTGAGATGATGGCATCCAACCTCAAACAGATTATTGCTAAAATGGACGAAGAAAGGGAGAGAGTCACATCTGAAATTATGCCTGAAAATTGTAGTACTAGTGCTACTGAGTCTGAGCCAATGATCGTTTCAAGAGAGAAGTTGGAAGAACAAAAGAAAAAATACAAAAAATTGGCTGAGAAAGAAGAAATTAAATCTGGAAAGAAGAGGAGTGCAGAAAACTTGCCTCGTGAGACTCGTCAGGTGAAAGCAAAGAGAAAAAGACAAGCTGGACAAATAGAACAGATTGACAGCATTCCAACCATTGTTACTCCTGAGGATTTAGTAGGAAAAAAGGTGACACACTACTGTGTTGGAGAGGATGGGCAGTTAGATTGGTTTGAAGGCACAGTGGTTGGAATTCATGGTGGGAATAGGAAAAATCCAGATTTCCTTATACGATATGTTGGTTTTGAAGAATTATTCTTGTTCTCTTACTGTGAGTTTAAAGAAGGAAAGTTGAAGCTGGTATCTTTGGTGGCTGATGATCTAGTTGGAAAGAGAATATCCCAGAGGTTTGAGGATGAAAAGCATAAGCAGAGCTGGTGGGAGAATGGGAAAGTTCTAAGTTTTTGTGGTGGCAGTAAGGATAATCCTGAATTTATTGTTGAATTTGATTATGAAGTAGATGTAGATGAAGGAAGTGATAGTGATGAGGATATCTGCACAGACAGCGAAGTTTGCAGCTTTAATTTGTTTGAAGATTATTTAAATAATGACTTAAGGTTACTCTAATTTCAGTGCTTTATTTACATGTAAGTCTGTTGATTTGTTTTCCAGAGCTATGTTGAAGCCTGAGGGGATCATGTTGGTGAAACAGACCAGCTTGTTCAAGCTAGAGGTCTTGTGAGTAAATAGCTGCCATATCCCACAATATCCATGTAAATAAAATTATAAAAACTGTCTTTGTAATATCATAGGAATTTTGTACAATGTTGAATAAATATTGAAAACTGAACTGTATTTGTTGTACATTGAGCTTCCTGGGATATTGGGGCTATACACTTTCAGTTGTTGTAGTTCTCTCTTGATAAAGACTGTTAACCTGACTTCAAATAAATAAATTAAAACTGCTAAAAGTCTTTTTCCTATTTAATATTGAACTATTACTTTTTAAGGTTGAATTGCTATGCATATTTGTTGCTAAAACTTGCTATAGAGTGAATTAAAATTTTTGATTTTTTGAATTATCAAGTTCAAAGCTTTATGTTTTTTGCCATTAAATATTGGACTATAATTTTTTGTTAAGGTAGAAGTCGACATTTTTGTTGCTATGCACATCTGTTGCTATGGAAACAAAACTAAAATGGAAATAAGATAAAAACTTTTTGTTATTTGAACTTACTAGCTCAAATAAATGAGTTAAAACTGCTTAAAATTATTTTCCTATTCAATATTTGACTATTATTTTTGTTAAGATGGAAGTTGACATTTTTGTTGCTATGCATATCCGTTGCTATGGAAACAAAAGATGCAAATAAGAATGATACTTAACACTTTTATTTAAATTTCTGTCAAGACGGTAGCTTTTTTTGGCTTTATATTACTTTGGATATTGGTTGCCATGGCAACTAAGTTGCCATGGTAACCTATTTACAACAAATCAGCTTGCAAGTGAGTGCGAGCATCAATATTTCTAGAATGATTGTTTTTACTTGTCTGTAATTGCCATTATTATCTCAGAATACTCTAATAGATAAATATGTTGTTTCCATAGCAACAAATGATGTAATCACAATTATTGTAACCGTGAAATGATTGACACATCATAATCTACTGTCTGGCCAATTTTGGTCGTAATTGGTTTGTTCGTTTTCGAAATATGGCCATCGACAGATCCTAGTTTTGAACTACTATATTTAGCTTGTCAGCCATGGTGCCACCTCGTTCGTAAAATAGTATAGAGTTTTAATGAGACATTTGTTCCAAAATTACGCCCGAAAAAATATTATTCAAAATTTCATAACTTGCGAACCACTTGGTCGATTTTGTTCAAATAAACGTTGAAAATTTTTAAAAATCGAGCTCTATCATTTAGCGTTATTTTTAAAACAATCCGAGATACTTTAAATTTTACTCTGCGGTCCCTAACACTGCCCTTTCTACAAAGAGCTTGCTGTATCGCGGGAATTATTCGATAAAAAGGATAATCGTTTTATTGAGTTACGGATGGAATAACTATTCTGGAATAATCCGGAATATATTCTCATTCCGGAATAGGGTCAATCGAACGCAACCTTAATTACAAGTGTCGATGTAACGTTAAGTAAAAGGAAAAAAATAGGTAATTATATACTCTAAGTTAAACAACATTTATATAGAAAAATAAAAATAAGCAAAGGCAAAAACAAGTAGAGTAGAGGCGATTAAAAGGAAAAGGAATAATCAGAGGCAAGATCAATCTAACGGCTCTCTAGCGAGAAAATTCTTTAACGGTTTCTATTTTTCCTTGTATATGTTGCGTTTGAGTGCTTGGATTTCAACAGAGGCATGTTGTTTTAATGATCTTAAATATTTTCGAAAATATGGTTCTTTTTCTGCTAATTTACTTGTTTAAATGTGTCTTCTTGCGAGCAAAGTGCTTAGGTTAAATAGCGATGTCTCGTGATTACTATTCAAACCTAAAGCAGTAAACTTTATACTTTTTGTTTTAGAAAGGACTTCACATTTCATAAGCCAGTTTTCTAGAGTTTTCCAGAAATCTTTGTACAATTCTGCAACTCCAAAACAAATGTAGTAACGTTTCATTTTCAACTTTGCCAAAAGTACAATTACTTCTATTTTTAATTCCGATGTTATGCAAAAAACTGTTGGTTGCTATTCGTCTATGAAGCAGCTTGAATTGAAAATTCCTTAGTTCGGTGTTCTTAGAGCAGTTAAAATTTCTCATATAAATTGTTTCGCACTGCATTTCTTCAAGATTGACTACTTCAACATCTCTTGCCCATTTTTCCTGACATAATTTTGGTGTCGTTCCCATTTTTCTGATTAAATTTTTATATAATAACTTGCTTGACTAATTTACTAATTGTGCTTTGATTCGTTTGGTTTTCTTGTTTTACCTGATTTGGCTCTAATTTACTGAATAGTTTTGCGTAGTTTGAGACACAAGTAATTACTCCAAAATATTGTAGGTATGGTACCGAAGGTTATATTTGTTTTGAAAGTCGTCATGGTTGAAAAAGCGATTTTTGTTTTCTAATAAGTGGCTTACTTTGTAAACACCTTTATTGGACCAATGATTGTAAAAAACGGGCTTTAGTATTTCCAATGTGGATTAAAGAATTATGCCATAATGTTGTTCTTCAAATTCTTTTAGCGAGCTTAGTTTGCTTTGGGAATTCACTTCTGCCCAGATTTCAATAAGCTCTTGCAAAAATTTTTCATTCACGTTGATCCCTTGAACATCTTTTCGAGAAAGGTTGTAAGTAAAAATAATTTCTTTTTGTATTGTTGATAACCATTATTTAAAATTGGTTTTCCATTTTCCCATATTATTTACATCCACATATTTTGGGAACCAAGTTGCTTTAAGAGCGAAACTAAAGGACTTTATGTCCAACATTTTTTTCCCTTGTCTTGACAGTCATTTATTACTACCGTGCGCTTGGTTTTGTTTCCTTTTCCATCCCATAAAAACTTATAAAGGATATCAGTTATCTCCTTTATAGCCGTATGGCAAGTTGGGAGAGGTGTCAAAGTATAGACAAGCTGAGATGCCAGTAGAGTTTTAATTACTGTTACTTTCCCTAGTAATGATAATCTTCGAAAACTCCAATTCTTTGTAAGTTTTCGTATCTTTTCTATTTTTTCTTCAACATTTTGTTTCTAGGCTTCTGCCTTTGTTGAGAAGCAAGTTCCTAATGCCGTCACAAAATATCTTTCTTAATAACTCCGATAAATCGAACTACTAATAATTCGGAACTTTTCACATTTCCCTTTAAAGTTTGAGTTATCGGTGGTGAACTGTAGTATCTCCAATACTCGGAACGATCGCAATGGCGAGTGCAGCTGAAGATGATAACCCTCCAAATGCAGTGCTAGCCGCCTTGAAGTTCACAGAAAATACTCCCGTGGAGGAATGTCAAAAGCTGTACGCTGGATGGGCCCAAAACTATGAACGGGTAACGTCTATATATATTAAGTGTTTGTTTGTATTCTCCTTCATTCTCGGAGATCCAGAACGGGAGAGAAAACAAATGTCCCGAGACGGGTTGCCCCAGCATGGATCTGTGAGGACGATAGACTTTTGGATTTCTTCACTAATCTGGCTCTGCAGTTTGGGTCGATAACTCGAACTTGGAAAAAAATACGAAAAAAGATTTGGTTTTTCGGGAGTTCGAGTTATTGGCGAGTAAACTACTCGGTAAGGTAAGGTAAGGAAAGGTAAGTGAGGTCAGGCAAGGCAAGGTAAGGTAAGGTAAGGTAAGGTAAGGTAAGGTTTATAAGGTAAGGAAAGGTAAGGTAAGGTATATAAGGTAAGGGAAGGTAAGGTAGTAAGGTAAGGTAAGCTAAGGTTTATAAGGTAAGGGAAGGAAAGGTAAGGTATATAAGGTAAGGAAAGGTACGGTAGTAAGGAAAAGTAAGGGAAGGGAAAGGAAGGGAAGGAAAGGTAAGGTAAGGTAAGGAAAGGACGGCTAAGGTAAAGTAAGGTTGGGTAAGGTAAGGTAAGGAAAGGTAAATGAAGTCAGGCATAAGAAAGGTAAGGTAGTAAGGTGAGGAAAGGCCTAGATTATGTCCTAAGAAAAGCCGTCGACGATAAGATGGAACTTGGTTTCACCCTTAGCAAACGCACGAACAGACGCCGACCAGCTATGAAGATTACTGATGCCGACTACGCCGATGATATCGCAATACTTACAGACCATCTAGAAAACGCGACCTCACTCCTTCATAGTATTGAGTAGCTTGCGAAAGAAATCGGGCTATATGTCAACGCCGAAAAAACAGAATTCATATGCCTGAATCAACGATTGGCTTAAAAAATCTAAACAGCGACGAGATCAAGCAGATGGGCGACTTTAAGTACCTGGGCAGCTACATCGCGTCGACGGAACGCGATTTCGACATCAGACTTGGAAAAGCATGGAGAGCCCTCAATGACGTGGATAAATATGGAAATCAAATCTCCCTGACGATCTAAAGAGAAACTTCTTCAGGACCATATTTGAATCTGCAATCTTTTACGGCGCCATCTCCTGGACTCTTACCACCAAGCTTTAGATAAAACTTGACGGAGCATACACCCGTATGCTACGCGCCGCACTGAATAAATCCTAGCGTGATCACCCGAGCAACGAGGAACTCTACGCCAGTATCCCGCCCCTTACCCACTATATCAGGGAACAAAGACTGCCCTTCGCTGGACATTGCTGGAGAAATAAACACGAACTCGCTGGAGACCTGGTTCTTTGGACGCCTCCCATGGTAGTAGGTCGCAGGGCCGCCCCAAGAAGACCTATCCCGAACAGCTTGCCAGCGACATCGGCTGCCTGCCAGCAGAGCTACCCATTATGATGAACGACAAGGAAAAATGGCGGAGGGCCGTGTCGAGATTTGGCCGAGCTAGCTCGACACAGTAGTAGTAGTAGTAGTAGTAGTAGTAGTAGAAGAAGAAGAAGAAGAAGAAGAAGAAGAAGAAGAAGAAGAAGATTGTTTGATCGAAAGATGCTACGTTATGAAGTGTTTCAGTTCAGGACAACAATGCCCCTTATCGTGCCTGTTATGTCTAGCGTTACGTTCCTCTGCCTTCCCATGTCTCAACTTGTCTTGCTCGCTCCCTGTTCGCTTTATACTATACGGAGCAGCATTGTCCTTTCTTGTCCCTCCCTTCCATGACCTGTCCTAGCCTATTCCTTCTTTATAATTTTTCTGCTCTGCTTTACTCTTTCTGTCCTAGTGCTACCCTAACATTCTTCCCCCAGCCTTGCTCTATCCTGTCAATGACGTAACACATTTACATCATGTCATGTAATTTTTATTTTCTTCCTGGAAAAGTGACCTAACCGTCCATATTATGTAGGATGTCTTTGCTGAAGGTTGGACTGTCATTAAACCCTTCGTGGGAATATTTGACTCCTCGATGAAGAAGTATTTTGGAGAACAGAGAAAGACAATGAAGATCTTGGATGTTGGTGCGGGTACCGGGTTGGTTGGTGAGATCCTCCGAGGGTGTGGTTACACACATGTTGACGCATTGGACGTCTGTCAAGAGATGTTAGACATTGCAAAGGAAAAGAAGATCTACAACAAGTTGATCTGCGCTGCTATGGGCGAGGAACCGGTCAGTGAAATCGGGACGGGAGAGTATGATGGACTGGTGACCTGTGGCACTCTTCTTAATGGTCACATCAAGCCAGGAGCATTAAACGAGATGGTTCGTCAGGTCAAATCAGGTAAAAACTTGTTTTTTAGAACGCCAATTAGTATTACTTTTAGAACTTAACTTTACTCGTACCCTCGCTGATCAAACGAATAGGTTTCTCAAAAATAGTGCAGGCGAAATAAACCAGCTCGCAGTTTTCAAGCGGTGTTTTTTTGCGTGCAGCAACCGTTTTTGAATTTCGCCCTTAGCGTTCCCCGTTGCTATAAGTAAAAGCTAGTCGTGCGAACGAGGCTCCTGGGAATAAAAACTGCGTAATGAGGGGTTATTCCATAGGCTGTTAAACATTTAGGTTCTTACAGGGTGGTTTTTTGTCTGGTGCGGATAGAAGTTTCAAACTTACTTTTGTCTTCCCTAGTAACTTAATCGATTATTATGTTTTGCTTTCTGTTTCCACAGGGGGCTTAGTCACTTTAACCCTCCGTAAAGATCGTCCCGAGAATCCACAAGATAAATATGCAAGGGCCATAGCAAAGCTGATTGAAGACAAGAAATGGGAGATGATTTCAAAAGATTTGTCTGATTATATGGTTAATCTAACGTTACCCGAGAATCTGAACAAGTGCTATATTTTAGTGTTTAAGGTGGTATAGCGCCATTCCAATCGATCGTTTTCCTAGTGACGTCATCAAGTGCTAAATATGCAAAACTGCTTCTTGTAAACATGATCAAAGTCATTTTTTAGAAATTTGAACACATACGATATGTCGTTTTTGTGTTAGTGTTTATACAGACTGACGCAGCATATTTCCTAAATATCATGAAAATCCATAAATTCTAACAAAAGTAAAGTGTTACGTCTTGATGGGCGTTCATTGTCACGTTTAAGATATACCGGATAGGTTTTCGATAGGATATTACCATCTTCTTAGAACCCTTTTCATTTTTAAGCCTTACTTTCGTGTGAAACTCGATGCTCTCGCTTATGCTATAAAATTCAGCTCATTAGCTCGATTTAAACCATAATTTCAGTTTGATAAGCCCAAGGTTACCGCTTTTTCATCATGTCAGCAATAACGGCACGCCACGATGCGCGGTCTCTCATGGCCTGACTGAGTTCACCAACTTCGATACCCGAGTGCCGTGATAGCATTTGTGGGAATGTCGCTTTGCGATTTCGGCTCCATAGCAAAAGAGCTGAGATGACCGTTTTTACGTTACACAACATTATAATGTATTAACAGGAGCAGTTGTTCGCGGTACAAAAACCTATCCAATATGGGACATATCATTTTTGAAAGCATTACGTCTCCTTTAAAAACGGCACGAAAAGTTTGTTGAAAAACTTGTTCCAAACCTACCTCTATTGTTTCTATAACGGCACGGAAGTTATCCGGTGTAGCGTAAGCGAGGTCTAAACGTAACAGCCAAAGTATTTTAAGCTATCCCAGCCACTTTAATGGGAAAAACAGTTTTATTTGTACATTCGAGTTCTGGCCGCCTTCTTGGTTCACAACTTGACCAATATTTTGGCTCGTTGTTGTTACCAGCCAATTGCTTCAAAAATTCGGTCAGTTTTGAATTAAATTTTAGATTTAATGTCTGTAAGTTGTAAAGTTTTAGACTTGATATTTGTAGCTTTAGCCTTGATAATGTAAAAGCCAACTAGTGGATAATAAATGTTCTGTATATATTAGAGTTTCAGTTCACT
>JAOBYF010787756.1:0-13960 GCA_025403605.1 Parazoanthus darwini
CTAAAACCCCTGACATTCCTCACAGTCCTAAAACCCCTGACATTCCTCACAGTCCCAAGCGCCCGTAACGTGGACTGTTTCGTTTCTTATAACAATCAGAAATTGAAGAACGATTACCAGGAATATGGCTTCACTGGAAGGGATGTTGGTGGACAGACTCTGACTGCATCACGAGGATATAAAGTATCAGTCAGCAGTGCTGTCCAAACAATGGATGATGCGGAAACCTCGGTGATCGTACATCCAAAGCGAAAGGTGGTTAGCTTTATTAATATGGCCACGGTTTTTAGTTTTAACTGTTATTTAGAAAGACTTGCTTAAGGTGGTTATGTACGTTGCTGTTCTTTGCGTTCATAGTTAAATAAACACACAGTACCATTCAAATTGACGGCGTATACCATTTTACTGTAGAATTGGTTAGACTAGATTAAATTTGATTAGACTAGATTTTATTTTAGACTATATTAGATAAGATGAAAGGTTAACCAGGCTAGACAAGTTTTTTCCAAAAACTGAATAATGCACTAGCTGTCTCGCGTTATTTCGGGCAGTGGTCGAGTTGTTAGTGTGTCTGACTCGTTACCTAGAGGTCATAAGTCCTTGAGTAAGGCACTTTACTCGATTACCGGACCCTAGTCGACTCAGCTGTATATGGATTAGTGTCCTGTCCAGGGGGAGTCACAGACTCTCATCCGCTGAACACTAACGGAAACTGGAGATAAGCGCCGGTCTGATGATCCACATGGCTCGGGAAAAGATTTAGCTTAGACTCTAAAAATACGAGATAGCACAAATTATATTCCTCAACGTTAAGTGTATTACTTAGAATGTACGTTTTTTAGCATTATTTATCAACACTTAAAAATGTGGAAACCGGGAATAGAGTGCATACACGGACATGTATACACAGTCAACACACACACGTGCGCACGCGAACACATAGATACAGATACACACACACACACACACACACACACACACACACACACACACAAGAACAACAACAAGAAGAAAACCCACAACAGGTGCAACTGAACACTTTGGATTTGTTACCATGTTCATTGTAACCTGCAATCAAGCCTTCTCAGAACACAGAACACGGCAGATACCACACTCTCGATCGTTCTCCGACCGCCATCTTATCAGACGTACAAAGCGAAATAGATTTGCGCGTCCAAAAAGACCTACAGTGTGAACATTCAAAATTCTGATGTCATATTAGAGAATTTCAAGTTGTATGTAAATATTATTATTGTAATACATAGATAAAATCTAAATAAGATAATTTTTTTTCAGGTATTTGAGTATGGCAATCTTGATGGTCTGTGCCGACTAGTGAGCCCTTTTAATGCTTATCAGGATCCTCCGATCCCAAGAGGAACGGTAATCGTTTTCACGGCAGACAATGGGGATACATGTATCGATTTTAAATCAAAAACAGAGCTGCAAATTGAACTGGATGAGATACCTTCAATTGACCTCCCAACTTTTGAGGTGAGACTACGAATCGTTCTAACGTACTGAACAAAGAAACTTTGTAACTGAGTCGTGTGTATTTCAAACGTTTTCGGCAAACATTTTACTAAGCAATGAACAAGGGTAATCGATACTCTTAAAGTTTACCACTCAAACGTTGCTATAATACTTAAAGTCAACTGAAGTTATTTTAAAAGAACTTTCCTAAGAAAATCTTTGTTGTAGTTCTCAAGATTGTGGATTGTCTTGTATTTAAGCATTTTTGAAACGAAGACGGCGACATTTCAGCAGGTCTCTCTCTTATTTCCTTCCAAACGCTTAGTATAAAAATTCATGAAAAGCGAAGTAGGCACAGCGTAATATTTTTAAAAATTGAAATAACGGCTGCCCAAAAGTTGATTTAAGCTCAAGTTAGAGGGAGCCTTTTTCTTTCACTGAGAGAATGTAGCTGACGATTGACGTTTTGATTCAACATTTTAACTTGTTGTTGTAGTTATCAAAACTACAACGAACTCTTTAAATAACGGTTTAGTTCACGTCACTTCCATTAAATGTAAGGGTGAACTGGTGCGTGGACTGAACATTCGTTTAGTTTTGTCAAATGAAATTTTTTCACCGTTGTTTGTAGCATCCACTTTGATTCACAACATAACTTTGATTGCCACCAAACCAAAGTTTTCACTCAATGACTTTCTTCTTCGCTGAGTAAGTAGACTTCGGCTTAGCTACTGTTAACAGATGGCCGTGATGATGATAATTTATTAGTAATAGTAATAATTATAGCAATAATAATAATCTTATTAATAATAATATTGATAATAATAATAATAACAATAATAGCTTTATTAAAAGCGTTCTGGTACCTTGGGGTGAAACGTGGCTGCTATGACAAAATTCACACGATTTTGAATAAAATATGTTTAAAACTAAATTCTTCGAAAGTTCAGAAAACTTCCTAGTGCTAGGTCTTATCTTCGCTAATTACTGTCAGTGGCTCAAATCCCCCCTCCCTCTCCTCCCCAATACTAACTAACTATGATTGAATGGTACTGTTAGAAAACCTAAAGTTTCATAATGCTTTCTTTCGTTAACTAGGGCAAAACGTCAAGCGGGCAGACAACAAATGGCTCAACATCGTTTTCATCTTACAAGGAAGTTTCCCAGGTAAACTACATATGATACTATATACTCGCATTCTTTTTTGCACTTTGTTAGTGTGAATTGATGTGGAAAGTAGTGCAAACAGAAGCAACTATGCGTGCAGGAGGAGTAGGAAGAAGATGATTACTAGTAATATACAAACTAGATCATCGCAGGAAATCATAACTCTTTGACAAGAACAAAGATCGAACACAACTGATCATTTTTAATCCTAGAAGTCCCAAGATTAATGCAGGATGCCAAAAACACATGTCCCTATACTGGCTAAAAGTCGGCACTCTCCTCTCGTGTGGGTTATGAGTTGGCATATAGCAGGTCAAAACATATCCATTGAACACTACTCTGTTTAATAAAGGTTTTTTATTATTGGTGTTCTCTTTTTATTGATACAGTTTAGTTAATAGGCCTAGGTTATGCCCGTTAACCGGTGTAAAACTTGGAAATTGAGAATCGGCCGATTTGCTTCACACCCCGTGGGCATAGACGTAGTAGCAGGTTGTGTTAAAACTCGTGGGATCCTTGGTTTACAAGAAAGATTGAACAAGCTAAAGGGGAGGGGCTGTAAAGTTGGTCAATAATTGAGATATTGTATAAAAGTCACAGACACTCTAGAATAATATTTTGTGCATGGACATATTGCATGAACTTAAAAAGAAGACTGTGCCTATAAATGTAAACCACGGGAGAAGGATGTTGGGTTTTCGATTAAGCTTACCTGGATTTGGCCTGGAAGTTGGTTTCCAGTGTGAGGTGATTTGTGGATCATGCTTTTGAGTTGTCGCAAATAAATACTTTTTTCTTTGTAGGATTTTGCGAACGGAAAGGGCAAAGTCACTTACCCGATGACTGAAGACGTCAGCAGCTCAGATAACAGTAACCTGGAGAAAATTAATTTGCTGTTATTGTGTAGCGAGTGGGGTTCTTCAAAAGGCGGTCTACAAACGTTTAACAGACAGCTTGCTGAACACCTTGCCAGACAACCCAACCTCAACGTTAACTGTTATCTCCCAAAATTTTCAGACGAAGAAAAAATGATTGCCTCTTGCAAAAACGTCAAGTTGATCTTAGCCAAGCCTGTTCCTGCTTGCTCAACCCAGTATCAGGAGCTACAACAGCTACCACCAGAGCTACCTCACCCTGACGTTGTCATCGGTCATGGAAGAAAGTTTGGCACTCCTGCGTATTTGCTGCGCCACCATGCACCAGGTTGCAAGTGGATTCACTTTGTCCACGTTGATTGTGAGGAGATGGCAAAGTTTAAAGACAACGAAACGGCCATTGGCGAGAATGACGAGAAAGACAGACAGGAAATCGATTTATGCAAAGAGGCCGATCTTGTTGTGGCTGTTGGGCCTCACTTGGGAGAAAAATGTCACACCGACCTAAACAGAACCGAAAAAGAAGTTCAAGTCTTTATTCCTGGGCTTAGTGAAGAATTTGTACAACTGGAGCAGTCTGATAAAGAGAGGAAGTTATTTCGTATTTATGTGTTTGGCCGTGGAGCATCAGAAGATTTTAGATTAAAAGGGTATGACGTTGCGGCAAATGCAGTGGCCAAACTTGGCAGACCCTACATGTTGTACTTCGTGGGTGCGCCACAAGGGGAAGAAGATGATGTTAGGGCACGCTTTCTTGAAGAAACCGAAATCAAGGATAACCAACTGACTGTGCATAGATACTGCAATGATAGAGACAAATTGAAAGATTTTATCTGCAAAGCGGACGTAGTCATGATGCCTTCCCGTGCTGAGGCGTTTGGCTTGATTGGACTGGAGGCCATATCAGCTGGTGTCCCGGTGCTTGTCAGTGCAGATTCTGGGTTGGGCATGGTTTTGAAACAACTGCCGTTTGGAGACACCTGTGTTGTTGAGTCAGATCTACCCGAAGAGTGGGCGAGGAAGATAAAATCACTGTCTGAGAAAGCAAGATTACTTAGAAATGAACAGGCAAGAAAGCTAAGAAATATCTATCATGAAAAATTCAAATGGGATGACGAGTGCTTGAAACTGGCCCAAAGTTTCAGCAGTTTGAAAAAAAAAGGATTCTCTCGCAAACGAAAACGACAACTGAATTCTCAAAAATATCAAACTGCAAAGGTAAGAAATTGAATATTATCTTGATTTCAGCTTCGATCAATGCTAGAGGTCACATGGCACAAAACAAGCCTAACTGGAACGCAAACGAATGGGCAAGACCGCCAAAACAAAGCAAAACGTACTTAATAAGAAAAGTGTTTTTCCCTTGTTTTACATTTCCAAGTGGAGTCTTAGACGTTCCTTTTCGTTCTAGTATGGCGAATTTTGTACCATGTGATGTCTAGCTAGCGCTGCAAAGGACCTACTTTGCAAAAATAGAATTTTGAAAAATCCTAAACGGCGCCGGGCCAAGAAGGCGTACATGTCGTGAAACGATTGTTGCCATAGCAACAGTTCCTAATTAAAACCTTATTATTGTTGTGGAAGGTAATTAGCTAACCCAGAGCTGCCTACGTAATAAAGCTCTTTCTTTCAACTGCAACGGTTGGGAAAATCACGGGTAGGGGGTTTCGATTAACACC
This sequence comes from Parazoanthus darwini, assembly GCA_025403605.1. Taxonomy (NCBI): domain Eukaryota; kingdom Metazoa; phylum Cnidaria; class Anthozoa; order Zoantharia; family Parazoanthidae; genus Parazoanthus; species Parazoanthus darwini. The sequence continues at coordinate 5,195 of JAOBYF010787756.1, forward strand.
CCCCGGCTAATCTAGGGTTATTTTTGTTGCCGTTTTGCTACTTTTAATACTTTTATTTATGTTTGACTAAGTTGTCACTTAAGAACTAAAGACAAATTTGATTCAGCTATCACCCGACTCCTTTAAGTGAATACAAGAGTTAAGTGGAAGTTTCAAACTAAAAAATTGAAACTGTTAGCTGTAACAGTAATATCTCGAAAATATTTTCACTTGCAATGAATTTATGTATCAATTGATTTACTTGGTGATCGGCATCGTAAGCTTATCAAGGATTGTTGTGTTTTCATACAGTGTGAGAAGATTTGCCGAGTTGAGGATCGAGAAAGGATCGAAAGAAGAGGGCCGGGTCGAGGATCAAGGAAAGGTCTAAAGAAGAGGCTTAAGTCGAGGGTCAAGGAAGGGTCAAAAGAAGAAGGCTGAGTCGAGGATCAAGGAACGCTGGAGCTGGATAAGTGATGTACACAGCCTAGAAAGCCAGGCTAGGCCCATTCCTCACAACAGGTTCGCAAATAACAAGTTGCATGTCCTTTCGAGCGATTATAATTATTTCACGGGGTATTGGTCCAATTTGAAAGAGTTTAGTAAATTGTACAAAATTGACCGTAACGTGCACCAAAGGTTCCTATTTTTCCAAAAGTTGAAGGAAGTTTCGGTTCTTTCATCAATGAAGAAAAGACTGTGCTAATAGTAATGTTAGAAATTAGTTGGAACAGTTAGAAATGTATTACAAGGAATGATTACTTCCAGGACAGCAGCAACTTTTTTGATATTTAGTGTAATTTTTAATTTTATAGATGACAAATTTTCAAGCTCTTTTCAATCATTGTGTGACAACAGCGAATTACTTCAGCAGTTTTGTAACTTTTCACTCGCTGCCTTACACTGCTCTTACTAGTCATTGTGAACACTGGGTCTCATTTTTCACGGTTATATACGAGGCAGTAACCTAAAGAAGTTAATGGTTTGTGTTAGCTATTTGTGTTAATATGAATTACACTTTAAGATATCTATTAAAATATTTTCATCTTACTATTGATATTTAGAACTTTTGAAAATAATTTTGGATAATTTGCGGAAACATTTTAATGTCAATTTTTAAGACATCCATTTTTATAAGTGAGTCAGAAGTCAGTTTGACATTTGTACGGTGTAGTTACAGATTAGTTAAATGTACCCAAGTTCATTTCTTCTGAAGCTAGAGGAACTTTCGGTTCCCTTAAGAAAAGAAATAAGCACACTGCTTATTGTTGTTAAACTGTGTAACAGTCAGAAATGACAAGCATGCAGTAATTGGATAAGTTTTCGGTGCATGTCACGTTTGAGCGTTAGTAAGTTTCTGGTTTAAGTTTTACAAGCATGCAGTAAAATAGTTTTAAGTTTTCAACACAAGACAAAATTGGTTGGTGATGCTCGACCAACTTGTTTAAAGACTTTTTAGGTCTTCTACAAGCAAGTCGAGAACAGATACTTTCGAATGATTTCATTTCATTTCATGAAGTATTTCAATGGAACATGTAAATATTCAGCGGTTTTATACAAAAGTATGAGCTTTAGCAAGTAAGGGTAAACTTGTATAATAAACAGAAAATTCTTTGTGTACGATTTCAAAGACCTACGATCTACACCCATGACTCTTTGCATTGTAACTGTTTTAACTACGACTGAAATTAAGTTAATTTCGAAATGCAGGTATTTTTGGCTTTCTGAGAACTTTATAAAAGATTTAAAATGACTTTTTATGAAGAATGGGGACAAAAGTTCCCATGAAGTTGTTTATATTTCACCTTGGGTATCATGGATCATGAAATTGTGAGACATTTCCAGTTGCTTGTAGCAATTCATTTTCAACCTCTCTTCTCCTACAATTTTACACAAAAGTCATTTTCAATATCTTTTGCATTCCTTACAAAGGTTAAAAAGTGATGTAAAGTTCTTGTCAGTTTGTGTGTGTGTGTGTGTGTGTGTGTATGTATGTATGTATGTATGTATGTATGCATGTATCTAGGCATCTATGTATATCTGTGTATGTAGATATGTATGTATGAATAAATGAATAAATGAATGTAGGTATGTGTGTGCATGTGTGTGGAGGCATTAGTAGGTAGATTTGTTATGAGGTAAACAAACCCTGTTCGAGAAGAACCAGTAATCGTCCACTGCTGAAACATTACTGCTCGTAAGACCATCTGGGTCAGGATTCAACAGTTCTTCCTGCTTGTTTTCTTTCTTTTCGCCACCTGAGAACCAACAACCAGTTGAGTGAATTAACTACACAATATAACCAAAACTGTGACATGGGTGGAGAAAAACACACTTCTAGAAACAACTAAGCCCGGTCCTCAAAAGTAATTTAAACCTATTCAGACTAAAGGGAGAAGTTAAATCAACGTGTCTTTATGGCAAACAGTTTCCGAGTAGCATGTCAGCGAAATTTTTCCTCAATTTTTTTTCGTAATTACATTTTCTGATTCCCTTGCTGTAAATTTTTACCAATCAAGTTAATTCCAACAGTTTCCAAAAATATTCAATCAAATAGGATTTGAATTCTGATGTCATAAAAAAATCCAAAATGGCGCCCAGAAAACTTCGTGTCAAGTGCAAGCGCTGCTCAAACATACATAATTTCTGTTTTTAAAACTATTCCATGATTTGCTGTCGGACATAACGGCGGGTTAAGCTTTAACTTTTTTGTTATAGACACAGGTAATTTACTAGAACAAACTGCCGAAGCTTTCCGAACACCCTGTATTAAAAAACTCATCTTACTTTTATCAGCGGTCTCGACTTTGGCGTCAACCCAACTGACATGTTTGTGTGATGGATCCTCGGAGTCTGCCTGTCCCTCCAGGTCAGCGTGCTCCTCTGCAACTGTAACATCACCCAAGCTTTCCCCAATGCGCTCGGAGGACGTGGCAGTACTCGTGCCCTCGGGCAGGCCACCATGATCACTGAGGGAGATGTGGCAGTTCCACCCTGTTTCAAGCCCCATTCTCTCGGCAAATACCTTTGTAATAACAGTAATAGCAATAATTATATAAGAATGGAAATAGTATTACACGCACTCAAGCATATCTAGAGAAGTTTTAATTTCGATTTGTGTATCTGACTAAATATCACAGCCATGCTTTTGATTTCGACTTTGTCACAGCACTCATTATCACTTGGTCTGTATTTACTTTTTGTTTTCCTTTATATTGTTATCTTATTGACTCTACGTCCTTTTATACCTTTCAGTATTAGAAACTATTTAGTTGGGAGTAAACAGAAACAACAACAAAGATCTTATTGTAAGTTGCAAGATAAAGAGAACAAATAATAGTCATCACTTGTTTTGCAATGTAAAAAAAAGACATTTAAATGGCTCATTAAGATTTTTAATGGGCATATAATCCGAAAACTATAACATTGAGCTGAGACCCTTACAAGACTAGTTCGGTTGCTTCTCTCAGAACGTAATGCATCATTCAGTGGTTTCCTACAAGAGTCTCGGACAAACAGTAAAACGACAGATAGCTCACCCTGCTTCTCAGTTCGTTCTCGGAGGAGAAATGTACAAAGCGAACCCCTGCGGCGTTCAGGTCTTCTACGAGCGGGATGATGTCCTGGATGAAAGAAAATAAAAAAGATCCTTAACATTTATTTTCTGTTTACTTAACTACCTGACTGATTGGCTGAGATGGTGAAGAAGATAAAGAACGACAACAACAGCAGCAGCAGCAGCAGCACAACAGCAACTACTACAACATTTATTGACCCATTTACTTTCTACAAAGGTTGTGGTTAATGAGAACAAAACACTTATTTTTAAATAACAGTTGAGATAAATAATTGATTAACTGACAAGCTTAAGTAACACACTTGTTTTTCCTACACGAACTTGTCTGTCTAGCTGTCTGTTCATCTTGAATCATTTGTTTTACACTATTGTCAAAATGCTGTGGTGTTGTCGCATTGTTTGATGCTTTACGTTTTCTCAAAACACGTAGCACCTCTCTATTGCTTCTACCCTTCCTTTTACTCGTCTGTATCATTAACCTCTCTGCTTGTCTCTTGTAATTGTATAACATACCTTTTTCGCTTGGTACTGAAGACTGACCATACCAATGAAAATTTGTCCCCCAATTATCCTGCAAAAAAGATTAACAACAAATGGTAATTGGTAAATTTTCTCAACTGGTAAAATACGCTATTAAGTAGAAACAACGAGAAATCATTTTTTAAAATTAAATGTCTTACAAAGAGTTTTTAACATGTAACAAACTGAGAGCCAGACTGGGTTAGAATTTGCATAATTAATCTAACAAAATGTCACAAGAAATTTGAACGTTTATCAAGTTTTACATTGTTGGACAACTCAACAAAAACTATCATATTAAACTCCCTCGGTGAGCTGGAACGAGAACTTTTGCATTTATTAAAACGCTAAGTCAATATTTATTTGGCTGTTTATTTTCGTGTTTATCGAGAAAGATTAGTATTGAAGAATTTTTATAATCTACGATATCCTTGTTCTGCCAACACTGTAATATCACTTGGTTGCCTGGAAGTGTAAAAACAAAATCTGAAGATTATGGCACTATATAGACTTCCACAGTGTTTCTCAACATACACTCAAGACTTACTTTTGATAACTTTCAGTATCTTCCACAGTTTCGCCTCTGGTCAACAAGTTGTCCATTTTCTTCTGACTGTCAATATCAGGTTTCAAGTCTCCAACATCCTATCACAGAAAAAGACAGCTTGTTGCCAAGTACATTCAAATTCAAAAGGCACTAGATATGCCTCTGTAAATCAAGGCGGAGATGACCCTGTCAAACGCCTGCTCATTAACTACCTGTCACACTAGGACGTTAACTTGGTGAAACGTTTATTTCTGATAAGGTAAACAAATTAAGCTACTCCCAACCACGATATTCTTTGGGTTGTTATTGTTCATTCAGAGCTGGTGATCAAGTACACGACCTCAAGGGCGGATCTGGGGGTATGTAGGGTGACTAACCACTTCCCCCTTTGGACTAACAAACAATACTTGTAATAGAATGAAAACAAAATAATAGATGGCTCAAAGGTTTTCGATAGTCATACTCTGGATCCGCGCCGGACCTCGATGATACACGAGCGTAGACTTGCGAGTTGTTTGGTTAGAATATTTTATGAAAAGCGCAGGCTATTTGTCTATTTCCCAGGTATTCACAAGTTGTGTTTGCCAAAACGGTAAAAAATAAAACAATAATCGGCTGAAGAGTAAGGAAAACGTGCTCGAGTGAAAGCTGAGCCGAAAGCTTGGTTCAGACACAGGATTGCACAGATTTTCGAATGACTGCAACTTCGCATCTACGGTAAAGAGTTTCCTATACCACAACGCGCAATACGTTCTGTTTGACCCAAATTCTTCAAGTCAATGTACTTACAAACTCCTTGTCTGAACTGCTTTCCTCCTCATCAGAGATATTTGACACCCCACTGAAGTAAAGATTATAATTTGATAAGATTTAGTTGCACGTTTGTCATGTAAATGTTTGCCAATTTCTTATACTAATCTTCTCTTACGGTACGCTAACCTTAAACACATGCACCGGCAGTGTCACGAAGGAAGGCTTGGAAGCACACAGCCAACAACAAGACAAAAAGGTTGACTGAGGTCACCTACTGTAGCAGTGTAAACAGGGTTGATACTTTCCTCACCTCAGTTTAATTATAAGCTTCTATTCATAAAAATAAAAATGCAAACTAGTTGTTGCAATAGGTAAAATGGAAGTCTTACAAAATAAAATTCTATACGATAAAAGAGTTGTCACAACTTTATTTAACGCAACGATGACCAACGCTGAAATTTACTTCGGTCGCCACTGGTCGGTATGATCTATTTGCCAGACTTATAACTACTTAAAATAATGCTAACGTATACGAACACGTCTGTTAGTTAGCAACACTAAAAGAGAGCACAGTCGGCTCCAGCTACTTCACCTGGCAGTATCGCTGTCACTGTAAGTCCAGTTACTCATTGGGGGTACCTCCAGGTATACATCACCAGACGGACGATTAGCAGGCAACTGGCAAGTAACAAGAGAAGCGCAACGCTTGTTTTACAGTGGAAAACTGCGGTGAGAATTAGCAAATACTTTTCAAAAAACAAAAGGCAATTTAACTTGCAGTTGAACCGAATGTTGTTATCCTTTTCATCTCTTTACCCTTTTCGCGTTTAACAAATCTTTCGAACTCTTTCTAAACAGGTATCTGAATTACATGAACCCCATCACTAAAAGAATAAGACCATTATTGTTTGTAATTACTATTTAAAGTATAAGATTATTATCGTTGCAACTATTATTATCACTAAAAGTATAAGAACATTATTGTTTGTAATTATTATTTAAGGTATAAGATAATTATTGTTGCAGTGGTTGTTGTAGGTGGCTTGGGTATGTTTAACCCTTTCAGCCCCAGGCAATTTATCAACACCTAACTTCTCCTCACAAAACCCAAACAAATTTATATAACAGGTAATGAGAAATAAGGAATTGATCAAGTAGAATAAGCTGTTGAAGTTGAAAAGCCAAATTCTCCCGAACTGCTTATATAGAAAGAGTTGAACTCAGTTGGGAGAATTTACCATCACACCATTTGTCGTGTTTGGGGCTTAAAGGGTTAACCCCAACCTGACCACTGTGATGTGTCCTAATGAGAGTCAACTCAGCTGTAAAAGCCAGTACCAGCTTCAGTTTGGAAAAAACCTGTGATTGGTTATTGACTGAGCTGATCCAGGTGGAAGTCGCGCCCAAGGTTTCATTCGGTAGCTTTAATTTACACTGCAGAAATCGGAGATGATCCCTGGACTTATGAGCCTGTGGGCTCGGAGGGTTTTTGAGGAAGTACACCCACACTTGTACTGGGCCGCATTATAATATGCACACAAACACACAGTCATGTATGCACATACTTACTAAACAGTAAATGATTGTACAGTTGCACAGTATGTGAACTAGTTGTACATACACATGCTGGCATACACAAATGCAGAGCTGACCCGTTTTTGTACATACTCAAATTTACAGATACAAAATAATGTTCATTCACACCATCATTCATAGGTACACAAGTAAACAGGAGAATATAATATTTACATATATGTATACACACATTTATATGCTCACACACTCTTAGCTGACAAAACATAGAACCTTGTTGTCCATCTGCTTCTCAGTATTCTTCAGAGTTCAAGCTCCAGCCAACAGGGCTAACTCTTTCACTCTTTGGTTCTCCTTCCATGCACACAGATCACTCAGAGGTGTTACCAAGAGCAGATAGTGGCCATGTGGGCGAACTGAGTCCGTTGCACCAAGAGTTACTCCGCCACCAGGTTAGATCACATGATTTCTCTGACACTTCATTTATGACTTGATTTTGTTAAGGATGTGTAAACTTCAATATGTTAAATAGTCTAGGTAATTAAATAATAATGCTCAGTATGTTAACAATATGGTTTATTTAGGCCATTTGCAGTTCTCCAACTGAATTACCGGCAATTTACAACATCAATATGATCTATGAGTTAAATGCCAAAACATGTATGAAAACAGATACAAGTTACAATCAATTGGTTTATTATTTAGTATTAATAGTTACAGCTGCAATTTGACAGTATCAAAGCTACAAATTCAAACCAACTAGTTTTCATAAAGGAAGGGGATAGTTGGGTCTGCCTAGTATAGGTGACAGTTTGAGGGGTTGATCCATGAGACCAAGTAGTATGGGTGGCAGTTTGGGAGGCTGATCCGTGAGACCAGGTAGTATAGATAGCAGTTTGAGAGGCTGATTCATGAGACCAAGTAGTACAGGTGGCAGTTTGAGAGGCTGATCTGTGAGACCAAGTAGTATAGGTGGCAGTTTGAGAGGCTGATCTGTGAGACCAAGTAGTATATAGGTGGCAGTTTGGGAGGCTGATCTATGAGACCAGGTAGTACAGGTGGCAGTTTGAGAGGCTGATCTGTGAGACCAAGGAGTACAGGTGGCAGTTTGAGAGGCTGATTCGAGAGACCAAGTAGTGTCAGTGGCAGTTTGAGAGGCTGATTCGAGAGACCAAGTAGTATAAGTGGCAGTTTGAGAGGCCGATCCGTTAGACCAGGTAGTACAGGTGGCAGTTTGAGAGGCTGATCTGTGAGACCAAGGAGTACAGGTGACAGTTTGAGAGGCTGATTCGAGAGACCAAGTAGTATAAGTGGCAGTTTGAGAGGCCGATCCGTTAGACCAGGGGAGTGTCATCACAGTAGGCCAGGCCATTTGAGATCATTTTCTCAGCATAGGAGAGAATCAATTCAAAGTGATCTGAAGTATGCGAGAAATGGTCAGGTTTTATCTCGAGCATCATCAAATCTTCCAATATCACCTGGAAACAGAGACAAAGAAATCAACTGCTCAATTATTCTGCCAACTAATAATATTATTAAGCTGCTCAGCTATTTAATTTACTGCATTTATTATTGCCACCAGTCTGTTCACCTATCCATTCATCTGACTGATTGCTTTCCTTTCCATCTATCTGTCTCTATCTCAAAACATATTTTTGGTACTTTTCAAAACTTAGATAGTCAACTCTTTACATTAATAAATTATCTTGGTTCAAAGTTTGCAACCATTTAGCCACATTTTACTTAACTTTTTTAAATGCACCTAAAACATTCAACTTATGTGCCCTTAGTATATGCCTTGATATACCTCAGTGAGGTAGAAATCACAAAACAATATTTCGAAAAGAGTTATTTTTAT
>JAOBYF010787867.1:0-21975 GCA_025403605.1 Parazoanthus darwini
GGTGGGGAGGGTTGGGTTTGTTAGCATTTGACAGCTTAAATCAGTCTAGGAATTTTTCTTTACCAAATGGTGTTGTAGAAACAAAGTTCCTCATATTGTTATACCTACTTTTATTGCAGCCATCGATGCAAGGAGACCACAACCAGTTTAAAACTTCAGGTACCATTTCCCTACGACTGCTTGCCCCACAATTTTTGATTTATTAAGAAATACAAAGCATTTTGCAAGAAATTGTTTTAAACCGAATTCACAAAACCAATTGTACAAGGTTTTTCTTTAGGTTTCTGTCAGTAGCTTAAGTACGCACTGCTTGTTGTTTAATAGGAGCGGTAGCCTATCTTAATCCTGAAACAGACGGATTTGTCTACAACTTTACACTGGTAGAACTGTACGGTTCAGCTCATCTGTATTTTCCACGGAAAGGCACAGTAGTAAGGGTGAACACCATCTATGGTGATGACACTGGTTACATTCACGTAGCTCCGCAGACCACGTTGGATATAACAGGTGTGTCTGAGTACAAGCGTATAAACGTTACGTGGGGTCCATACCTATACCGAGATGCAAAGATGATTCTCCCCAATGGAACCTTCGAGATACGACAGGCGCGAAGTAGAGAGTATCCCTCACTGACCCGAAGTTCTCACGTGACTTTTTGGGGTCGCCTGATTGGAGACCAGGGACACCTCATGGTGGGGTTTGGTGGAAGAGTGACATTTGCTCTCTCGTGTCCTCGGTTTCTCAAGTTTGTTGGTATGACTATCCAGAAGAACGGAAGACTTGAGTACTTGAGTGTAGCGAACAACGAATCCGACAAATGGACGATCGAGGTTGTGAAAGACAAAGGTCCGGTTTATCGAGACGGAGTGGTCACGATAGAAGCAGAGGGAAGAGTCACAGCCAGGTCTTTGCATGTAGTTGCCGAGTCTCTAGTGGTTGATCCAGGGGGATATCTACTACTGGACGGCGTGGGCTATCCTGCAGGTAATCTAGCAGTCGTAAGTTGTACATCGTACCTGTCATGTGGCTGGAAGTGTTGTTTTCTTATTGTATATTCAGATCTTTATTTGAGAGCACTGCCCACGTTGACACTGACTTTAACTATGCCATTCCTTTTAAATCTCGAGCAGTACAAACGAGTAAATTTTTTGTGCTAAATATTTGTTTTAGTCACAGGCCCGGGCTCTGGAGTTATTAGCACAGGCGCAGGCCATGGTGGCCGCGCTGGACGAGGAGTCAATCAACATGAAAAGACAGGCTCACCGTACGGAGTGTATAGCGCACCCGTGTTGTTTGGTAGTGGCGGGGGTGGCAGCTGTGGAGGGGCGGGGGGAGGAGTGCTCAGTCTCCACATTAGAAACATACTTAATGTCGAAGGTAAGTCAAAAATGTTTCACATTTTTCAAACTTTATCACTTTGTATCTTGTTTTTATGTAGTGTCAACGACACTAAGTGGAAATATAACCACAGGCCCAGCAGATAATGTTTTACAGTGTTTGTACGTTGATGTGTATATTGTGGTAACATTGATGAAGAACACAGTGTCGTGACAGCGTTGGAAACTAAAGCGTTATAACAGCGATGTGCACACTAGTTGGGCAGTGATGACATTTGATCGGCACGGGAGTGACAAAACCCCATTTCTTCACTCCAAGGTTAAACCAAAGTCCCATTCCCCTGTCAACATCCGTTCCCGTTTTCAGTTTTGAAAGTACATGACCATTGCAGCTTGTTTTATCCCAGTTCCATTTACTCAATCCCGTTTCCCCTGTCCCCATTTTACCCCCTCAGGACTGCTGTTACAGCGATACCACTTGTGTGCAAGAGTATGAATATTACTATTTCAGTACTGCCAGTACTAAAATATCAAAGTATTGCCAGTTCCACTACCTTTGCGGCGCCTGTTGATTCTCTTTAATGTGACATTGTGGTCAATTGCACTCTGACATTAGTATCTCTCTTCAGCGCTGACACACCACTGTCGGATTCCAGCTATGAAGTTTCCTTTTCACTTTTTACTAGTACGCAGTACGTTTAATCAATGTCAAACTTTTTAATACCTAACCAAAAATGTGAATTAGACTTTAGATGACGGTAACAGCGTTTGCAGTTAAGTGTGCGATAATAATGCTTGTGACTTGCCCGCAAGCTGCGAGCACTGAAGAACATAGCGCTAGCTGTGATTGTCACGCTGGGTGTGATTGTAAACGCAGGGTGTGATTGTCACGCAAGGTGTGGCCACAGTGCTAGACGTGACTGTAACTTTGGCCTGTTTACTCGAGGGGAGGTTGAACCTAGCGCCAGGGTCCTCAACCTGACAGGCGACTGAACCTTCCGCCTTTACATAGACTGCTTTCTAATTACGTGACTTGGCTGGCTTAAACTTGCATCAGATGGTTGGATCACACTGATACTAGGATTAACGTAGCCAAGAGGTAGAAAAGTTGAATTGTCTCGGCCCTTTTCACTCATAAATGATCTACCGCTGACAGTTTGTAATGATCATTTCGACAGGACGCATCAGCGCCAATGGGTTGAACGGAGGTTCAGGCTGTGGAGGGGGCAGTGGAGGCAGTATTTACATCCGAACACGTGGCCTGGAGGGTTCAGGTGTCGTCTCCGTCCGTGGAGGAAATGGCGGCTCCAACGGCGGCGGTGGCAGTGGAGGAAGAATTGCGGTGTTTTGGCAGGACAGAGAGTGGTGGTACGGAACTCTGCAGGCCTACGGAGGAACAGGGTTAGCTAACGCTGGTGCTGGAACTGTCTATATGGAGGTATACTTACGTTACCTTTTTAGGGTTCTTGGAATTCTTAATAGGTCCTGTTTGGGTTTATGTAGTTTTAGGGCCTTTGAAGGTCTTAAATTTCCAGGATTCACTGGCTTGGTATCAAAAGGTATCAGAAATGTATCAAAAGGTACCATTATGTATGTTTTCTACTTTTTAGGCCAAATAGCATTTTGCAAAAGTTTTGTTCGGTAGCAATAAGTTTATCATTTTTTAAATAGTATTTCATAGAGTTATAGTGAACTGTTTCACAAAAGCATCTGTTTGTGTTAGAGTTTTGCATTAGAATGTATTAGCTACAGTTGTGGACTGTAAGTTCTATCTTAAAACCTTGGCCAACAGATGTTCCAGGGCAGCGACCCACCCACCCCTCCCCTAAACCCAAACCTAACCCCAACCTTGACTCTAACGCTAACCTAAGGGAGGGGTGGATTGGTAGTACCCCCAGAAACCGCTGAAATTTTTTTTTCAGTTTTGGCCTTCAAAGTCTTGAACTTTTGTTTATCTGAGAGCTGGAGGAAGCAGTGTTTCTAGATATTTTTGCTTTATTATTTTGTAATTTTTGCACTGAACAAGCTTAGCTCGGCTGACCTGTGTCCTTTTTTGTTTTCTTGTTAAACTAAGATTTTTTCATGCAGTTGCATTTTGAACATTTGAACTACTTTTTGTTAGCTTTCGTTGATGGATTACAGTTTTGAATGTTTGAGTTTTGAATAGTTTCTGGAAGGGTAGTGATGGTGCGGGTGTCCTGGTAAAACTATTTGTAAGCTCCAGGTGGTTTAATCTCTGTATAATGTACCGTAAATGTTTCTTGGCAGGACACACAACATGGTGTTAACAACAGGACTTTGATTATTGACAACAACAACCTGAAGCCCGGTACAACGGAGGTTGCGGACTTTTCCCTGTGGGAAGAGGACAGTGGCCGGACATGGCTGCCTTTCATGGGCAACAGCTCCAGCTATGTTTTAGAAGAGCTGCATATCCTCAGGCATTCCCACTTGGCCATTGATCCCAGGGTTGTCCGGTCAGTACACTCTCACTATTTTCTTTTAATAGATTGAGAGAGTTAAATAGGGACTGCATTTTTCAAGAAACCTCACTCAAGAGCTTATAAAACAAATACTTTCAAACACCCACACACGCTTCATGTAACAAGGCAGACACAACGTTCTTTTAGAAAACATCAGTGCTGGAGTGAACAATTTTTCTTTCTCTTTGTAACTTGCTTCTCAGACAATGAGATAACCAAGAAATGTTACTGGTTTCGTTTCAGACCGATCGGTTTAAAGGTGTCGAAATTTGTTGGAGATCGAACTGGCATCCTTCACGTTGGCCCCAACCAGGTTGTCATCGGAGAATTCTCTGAGCACGTCGAGTTTCTTGTTAATGTATTTGTACACAGAAATGGACACTTCCATACACCCCCAAACTTCGCTTGCTTTGGAATACAAATTACGACCAGGTATCTGAGGTGTTTCATCTACGTAACATTTAGCTTCTATGAAGATGGGCTTTTTACAAGTATTGCATGACTTTAAACGAACGACGTTAAAAACTAACTTAACTGTTATACTAGTTACTGTTTAAGTTTAAAAGGTCTTGTTGTAGTTGTTGCTGTTATTGATAATAATGACGATGGTGTTGATGGTGATGGTTTCGAGTATACTTCCATTGTAGGGGATACCTTGGACTGGAGGACATGACCGTCAGCAAGGACTGCCGTATATTTCTGGGCATTACTGGATCCACCGAGCTTGCCAACAAGGAAGGCCTTTACAAGTTCGCTTCTCTCACAGTTGCGGACGGGGGTGAAGTTACCTCGGCCAGTGACGTTAATGACAAGTCTCTAGCGTTTGACATTGGAGACATGTCAATCAAAGGAAGCGGGTTGATGCACTTCAAGCGCATGAACATTGTAGCAGGCAATTTGACAGTTGACGATCTCGGCGTACTTAAAGCAGATTTACACGATCCAAGGTGATCATACTTCTTAGTGCTGTTCTATTTCTCCTTCTTTTTGTGTTGTGGTTTCGAAGTTTTATGCTCTCACTCTCGACATCGTTGAACTACCATTTCAGTTTCCATTTCTCCTTTGTGCGGGCATTTCGCGCAGTTTTTCTCATTAGGTATTTATGGAAATAATGGAGCAAGGATAAAACAGTGGGGAGACTTAAACCTCCTGTCAGTGCAGTAGCAAAGTTAATCTGGAGTGATCCAAATAAAAATGTTTTAATGGTCCCCCCTGTAGCGGCGAATGTTTTTTTTCCAGTGGTCTGTCTTTAGTCTTATGTTTATATGTTTATGTTCATGTGTCATAATTCATTTGTACTAACATGTTGCTGAAACAAAAGTCAGATTAGTAACTGATTTTGACCATCAGTATGGTCTGCGAATGGTTTCAACTCCATTACATCCAAACACAGTACACGAGCGTGTTTACGTCCATATGATGACTTTCTTTACCCGTTCCTGGCTTTATTTTTGTGTTTGTTATCGTTCCTGCTTTTGACTTTGTGCAAGACCTCTGATTTGGGCTTTATTGTTTTTCTTCCCTATCACTCTCCTTTCTTTGTGTTTCTTAATATATTTAGTCTTAAACTAAAGATATCCAGGCTTTTTTCTCAAGTACAATATCTAATATTTCTATTCAGTTCAAAACTACATCACATACCATTGCTTTTCAGTTGTTCTGCTGGAGCAGGTCGAGCTGGGTTGAGTGGCGGAGGGTCCTCGGGCGCAGGGCATGGTGGGAATGGCGGCACCGGGCAAGATCAGCCACGTGTTGGAACAGCCTACGGTCACGTGTTCGAACCTGAACATTTCGGTTGTCGAGGGGGTGGTACTGGAGGTCTTGGTGGTGGAATTATTAGAATGAAAGTGAGCGGCAAACTGAAAATTGATGGAACAATTAGTGCCAACGGTGCAGCTGGTCAGCAGAGTTACTCTGGAGGTGGTAGTGGTGGCAGCGTTTGGATTGAGACAAACTTAATACAAGGATACGGACGAGTGCAAGTGAACGGTGGCGATGGATTCCGTGACAGAAGGTTTGTATGCTTTTAATGTACACAGTAGACTATTCATTGTGGTCTTTTGCAACTAACTAGCCCGCGCGCTATACGCAACAAAGACGTTATTGCAGTTGAGGGAGGAATTTCACTCTCTCAGATGTAATCGTTGATATAAGTTTATACATTTAATTACGATCCAGGCCCACGTAACTGTATCTGTATCTGAACAGATAGTAATGAAAGCAGTAAAGATAAAAAGCAAATTCTTTGAATTAACACTAGTTTTCGCTTTCAGACACACTGTCACATTTTTAGTGAAGGCGGTCTTGCTAAATGGATTGGGTGTGGCTCTAGCGGTACTAGATGTTAATATGACTGTAATGCGTGATAAGACAGCGTGACCACGTGTGTGACACTAGTGGTTCCAGATGCTAATATGACTGTAATGCGTAATGTGACAGCGTGACCGCGCATGTGACACTAGTGGTGCTAGATCGTGTTAGACACTTTTGTTTACTTGTAACGACAGTTTACACGGACGTGACTCTTAGTTAAAGATAAGCACAAGGTAAACAACCCAGGAAAGGGTGAATATCGAGTAGTTTTGCGTTTAGTCACTTGCTAATTTGATGTTATCATATTTGTATTTTTTGATACGTTTATAGGTATGGACAGTACGGAGGGGGAGGGGCTGGGGGGAGAATAGCGGTGTATTTTACCAGCAACAAGACCTACAGCGGTTCCTTTGAAGCCTTTGGAGGTTATGCCGCTTTACCTGCGGTTTCTGGCGGGCCTGGTACGTCGTTCTTTTATCACCTTTATCACAAGCATCGAAGTCTTATCATCAGCAACGCAGGGAGGGCAGCGATTCCTCAGAAGTACCAAGTAGGTGTTTGAAAATACAACCTTTATATTACAGTTAGAAACAATGCAATGTGAAGAGTTCCTTACCAAATAATGTACAAAAAGATCGAAGTATACGCTGTTTCATTCAGTTTTAAAATAGTTACCAAGCATACGACAAGGCCCGAGTATCGCTATTCGTATAGCCACTCTGCTGTCGCATGTAATGTTGCACAAACAGAATTGGATTTTACTTCTGCAATATTACGCGCATTAATGCATGCATCAGTTTTGAAGAGACCGACATATGACCGATATATGAGGCACATCGACTGTGACATGGTGAAATATAGAATTTGAAAGCATTTTAAAATTGATCTATTCCAATGACATTGTAACTGAATGTTTTAATAAATTTTTTTAAGAAACGGATCGCTGTAGCATGTCTTGTATTACAGCTAATGATTGAACAATACGTTACACTTTTTTCAAGTTTTTGTCAGCTGTTTTGTTTGTTATTGTTGCAGGTAATTAAAAATTATTCAGATGTGTCGCTGTTGCCTGGCCGTGCGTGGTTGTTACCGAGCTCAGGGAAACACGCTTTTGCCGGTAATCAGAGCTACAACTTTGAGGAGCTACAAATGTATGGTGGCGCTCACCTGGCGGTGCTCACTGAGCCCCACGATGCAGCTGCGTCAATACACTTCCGCGACATGATTGGAGATCGTACATGTACCATTCACATCGGTAACAATCAGACAATGGACCTTATTCGAGACAAAATCGACTTACCTTATAATGTGCGTGTGTATCAAGGTGGGTTTTTGGGACTCGCTAACACCACAACAATTCACGGAGTTGAAATCCACGTACAAGGCATGATCTCGTTCATACCAAAATTAATTCTTCACCATGGTGGCGTACTACATTTGTATGAGGATTCCCGGACGGGCACACAAAACCAAGAAAACGATTTCGTGTTTGGTTTAATCCGAGTACAGTACGGTGGTGCCCTGTATATGCTTTCCAACCCCTTTACTCACAAGGGGATGAACTTGAGTGTCACGGTGTTACACATTGAGGGAGGAGGCCGGGTTGAAAGCAGTAACTTAAATGTCCAGGCACAGAATGTGTCAATTAATGCCCAGGGGATTATCAACCTTGCTGGGAGAGGATATCAGTTGGGGCATGGAACCAACCAAGGTGTCCATGGTCGGGCCAACCCTGGGCTTGGTCCTGGTAGCAGTACTGGTGCCTCAGGAGGCGGGCATGGTGGTACTAGTGGGAGAGGAGAGGTCACGGCTAAGGTTGGGTTACCATATGACAACATGTATGAGCCCGCGGAGTTCGGGAGCAGCGGAGGTGGAGTCGTTGGCAAAGCAGGTTTGATCAACTTTGTTCTATATTTGACAGGTGTAATCTTGTAAAGGACTTAAATTTTACTCAGACCTATTACAAGTGTTTTTCAGTTATTTATATTTAAAGTCCACGTTGATATATTCAGGAAATTTTATTGTGAATTATCATATATCCTTTAGTATTCATATTGCAATGTTTTACAAACTTCCCTTATTCCAACTGTAAAGTTTTAAACTAAATAAACCATCTAAACCAAGTTTAAATCGAAAACCATTCAACATAATGCAACTGTGAGGTTATTTTTTGTAAACACCGTGTGTCTGTCACGTGTCGGCAGCTTCGTGTTTTTGAACAAACTCTTAGCGATCCGACCATTTGGAATAGTTGTTTAACTTTCTGTATTAATTAGTTTATCAGTTCTAAAAAGATACACTTTTCTTTAATGATTGCTGTGTGCCTATAAAAGCAGTTCCAATTTTGTTACAAAGAGTTGTCTAAAGTTCGCTACAGGTGTACATAGTGGAGGTCGAGTCCTTGAAAGCAAAGCTAACTCAGTTAAGAGTTTCTTTATCAGTTGCGTTACTGGTTCTTAACGTGGAATCATATACACACTGATTATTATTTCAAAGCTTCGAGAAGTGTAATTATTTCAGCTCCTTGTAGCTGTTGAACTGACTGTTAACGGTTTCTTTGCTTGTCAGGTGCTGGTGGAGGTCGCGTATTTATGAACGTCTCCTTCCTCCTTGAAATTGATGGAAAGCTGACTGTAGACGGCGCGGACGCTCAGCCCCAGAACGGAGGGGGAAGTGGGGGAAGTGTGTGGATATACTGTGGTATCATCAAGGGTTATGGCAAGATAACAGCCAATGGTGGATCCTCTCCACCAGGCCTCCACGGTACTAACGGAGGAGGAGGTGCTGGAGGGAGAATTGCTGTATACTTCAAACAAAACGATACATTCTCCTACTTTAAGTAAGTTGCAAACATCTACACAGTAACAAGTTGTTAATGAAACACAATGGTGGTAACTGTAAGTAGGTTGTTAATGTAATATATATGTAATGTCGTTCTGACGTTAAGTAGGACGTCATCATCTTGAACCGTGAAGGGGGATGGGGCCAGGAGGGGCAATAAGGAGGCCGTGTGGGAGAGGGTTGAACGACCCCCCTCAATCGGAAAGCGTTTCGATTTCTCCACGGCCTGGGATCAGGCCCTCAAAGCACTCCCGCGCCACCTGTCACGTGACCTGGTCTAGTCATGTGACAATCACTGACCTGAAGAAGGCCGTAAGTTACGGCCGAAACGTTTTCATTGACGAAATATTAGATCCAGTACGTGATTTGTTATTACTTTTTGTATATCATTCATATCAACTGGATGAATCAAAACCTACATTACCATCAAGTAGATATTAAACGCTTCAAAAGAAGAAAATCGTGTTCGCATGTTCAACCAATATTTTGAACGTTTTGAAATATTTATGGCTTACAAGTCGCGTTACTGACATTCAAACTCAATACAAATACTTTAGATTAACGCCCTTTGCCATTTTATTTCAAATAATACAGATACCAGGCTCATGGTGGAAGTGCATCGGGTGGTGCTGGAAGCGGAGGACCCGGGACTGTGTTCTTGTACCATCTGGTTCACACTCATTGCACTCTTCTTGTTGATAACAACAACAGAAGGCCACTTAGAAGAGACATTAACTGGAACAACTTAGGCGATGAGGGTGGCCGGGCCTGGATCATGCCTGACTCTGGTCTCCATCACTTTGCTGGAAAAGGGCATAAATTCCACTTTGAAGAACTTCAAATCTACAGTAGTGCTCATCTGGCTACTTGGCCTTTAGCATCCAGTGACAAACTCAATGTGTCTTTATTCTTCAAATACATGATCGGCGATCGGACAGGCTTTGTCCATATAGGAAATCGAACTATCATGGACTTGTATCGTCCAGAGATTGATTTACCTTTCAGTGCGCATGTCTATCTCGGAGGACACCTCGGATTGGCGCCGGTGACCACAATCCACGGTGTTCAAATCGTCCTGCGAGGAGTGTTGGCTTATGTGAAGAACCTCACTCTTCACCATGGAGGCGAATTGTGGTTAAATCCAGGTGGCCGGACATATGAGCAAGTCGAACATAGCTATGAGTTTGAGAACGTTCTAATTCAGGATACGGCAACACTTCACGCCCGGTCGTCACAATTACATGAGCCGGCCATAACTTTCAACACTCGGTCAGTTACTATTGAAGGTGGAGGGAGAGTATTAGCCACTCATCTTGTTTTCAACACAGGAAATATCACCATTGATGACGGAGGCGAGTTGAGCGCTGACTATCAGGGGTATAACACGTCACACGGCTATACTGGAAGCGGGTTACATGGTGTCATTAACCCTGGACATGGTACCGACCACTCGTCTGGTGGATCCGGTGCAGGTCATGGTGGCAGCGGTGGCCGTGGAAACGTGAATGGAGGAGCTGAAGTTTTAGGTACAGTTTAGATTCATCCCCACAGTTGTTATGCACAGCGTAATAGGTATAATTACAGTCTGAATGGGAAATAGTTTTTGACTTGAACAGTGGACTACACTATTTCATAAACATGAGCTAGATCAACTGTCAAAGCGGAACAACCGCCTGGGATTTTGCGGTGATTTATGTATATGTACGAACGCTTTATAAAATCTCAGTATCTACTTTTTAAAGAAAAGAAGGTAAAAATTTACGAAGTACGTACCAAGTTGTCAGTACTAATGATTCAAATTATTCAGTTGTGAGTATGTGATGAATATAATAGTTTTTCTGATGTTTACTTTAAATGAATAACACTAAGCATACACTAACTAAGCGTAATACTGTTTAGAAAATAGAGCATTATCCAAAGATTACTTTCTTCTTACTGGAAGTTAGGGGATAAATACTAAGAGAAAAAGTATCGAAAATATCATTTAAATTGCGTATTTTAATATTTTGTTTCACTCGTGAAGCAACAAGGAATAATGCTAAAATACAGTGTTTTTTTATACCAGAGACATAATCCATGTAGTTATTAGAGCAAAGGAGGCTAATTCGTTCTTTTGAGCTGAACTGTTAGTATACTAATACGTCATTAAGGTCAGCAAACAGCGAGACCTTCCTTCTCAATTATGAATTAGATCACCTTTAGGTATTCTTAAACGATGCTGTATTCTTGTATTGTATCAGGTTCCTGAACACTTGAATAAACAAACAGACAATGTAGGTGGGTATATGTTTACCAACTCTTACCAGGTGATGGTAGATGCTCACCCTGTGTAAAAACAAACCTCTAAATGCGATTTGGGATAAATCACACGACTAATACTTTTCTAGGACTAACGTAATAGAACGGGAGGGGGGGCGAGTTTAATTTGTGGTCTTCTAAATATATAGGAGTACTTCACTGTTTTAAATTTTTTGGTCAAATATTCTGTTCCCTTTAAGGATGATCTCGCTCTTTTGAATGCTCCATTTTTATCAAGAATCAACCTATTTGAAGCTGTAAAACTCACAACTAATTTTTCGTTTTTACTTTTTCTAACAGGTTTTGCATACGGTGACCTCTATGAACCGAGTATGTTTGGTAGTGCCGGGGGAAGAGGCCGTAGCAATGGACGAGGGGGAAATGGAGGAGGCGTCCTTTGGATGAATGTCACTGGAGAAATCTTTTTAGACGGAGTAGTAACAGCAAATGGTGAAAACGGACCGACAGAAGGAAGTGGCGGCGGCAGTGGTGGTAGCGTGTGGATGTACTGTAAAACAATCAAAGGATACGGAAAGATTTCGGTTAATGGCGGCTCGGGCTCAATGTCAACGTCTTACCCCGGGGGTGGTGGGGCCGGAGGAAGAATTGCTATCTATTTCCAAGAGAACGTTACATCACCTTATTTTATCTATGAAGCTCGGGGTGGAGCGGCGTTAGGCTGTGAATTTGGCAAAGAACGTAAAAAGTGCAGAGCAGAGGCTGGTGGACCTGGGACTGTGTTCTTGTATCATATGATCCACGACCATCGTACATTGTTGATCCACAACGGTCATCAACAGCCACTGGAATCGGCCATCGCAGACTACAACGATTTATCGCGAGACGGATGTCGAGCGTGGCTTCTGCCACAGTCAGGAAGTCATCACTTTGCTCGAGGAAAACACGATTTTCACTTTGAAGAACTTCAGATGTACGGAGGTGGCCATCTGGCAGTATTAACAGATCCTGTCGGCAGGAATACTTCACTTTACTTCGAACACATGATTGGTGACCGAACAGGAACTATCCATGTATCCACCAAGCAGGTGATGAACCTCTTTCGACCGGAGATAGACATACCGTTCAACGTCCGCGTTTACAAGGATGGGTTTTTAGGTTTAGCTCCGTATACCGAGGTACATGGGATACAGCTGTACATCGAAGGCGTACTAGCTCACATTCACAATATAACTTTACATCATGGTGGCGTTCTGTGGATGTATCAGAAAGGAAGAACTGCACAGCAACCATACAACTATTACGATTTTGACTCTGTGCGAATACAAGACAAGGGCTTCATATGGGCGTTATCTTCACCAGTTGACGAGTTCGGTATTTCCATTAAATGTCGCTCACTGTATGTAGAGGGAGGTGGGCTGCTTCAGAGTACACACCTTTCTGTACATTCAATTAACGTCACAGTGGACGATGGCGGTGTAATTGATGTATCTGGCCGCGGGTATAATGTGACACACCCTAGGGGTTCTGGCAAGTATGGTGTTATCAATCAGGGAATAGGACACGGCTCCTCTTCAGGATCTTCAGGTGCTGGCCACGGCGGCAGAGGGGGGAGTGGTAAAAACCAAGTACTTACAAGTAAGTGCTAAAATATCTCGAACTTCAAAAATTTGTTAAGAACGGATACAGAAGGTCTTGTTTGAAGTCAGACGTTGAACGAGAAATCGTATTTAACAGCATCTGGTATGAGGGAAATTGTCGGACAAGATATTTGTTTTGCGCAACTTAAGATACATTGACTTTTGCTTTGTGTAGTTCT
Source organism: Parazoanthus darwini (assembly GCA_025403605.1). Classification (NCBI taxonomy): domain Eukaryota; kingdom Metazoa; phylum Cnidaria; class Anthozoa; order Zoantharia; family Parazoanthidae; genus Parazoanthus; species Parazoanthus darwini. The sequence goes on from JAOBYF010787867.1 coordinate 13,050, forward strand.
TGCCTTTCTTAGTATAAACTTTGCAAGCTATCAAGAAACTGAGATTACTTGTCAAACTTCAGCTTTAGAAACTACCTGTTCTGGTTTATCCAATTGTTAGTTATTTTTTCATGGAAAACCTTACAAAATGTAGCCAACTAGGTGAGTAGTCAGAATGGATTTATGCGTTGTTTTAATTAAAAAAGTGTCTGCTAGTTTTAAAAGCAATGCATGAAAACTGTGTCTTTTTGAAAACTAGTTTTGACGATCGTATTTGAAACCAGTAAAAGGTCTAATTTTCAATAAACCCAGAGTTACTTTCTCGCCGTAGGTGAAGCGTATGATGACTTGTACGAACCAGTTAGATTTGGAAGTTGTGGAGGAGGAGTGAATGGTGGAAGTGGCGGGGGTGTGATCTTTATCAATGCCACAGGGGTGATGCAAATTAATGGAGAAGTGAGAGCTGATGGCCTTGCGGCATCTGACAGGTAAAAAAGTTTACAGCGTACTGAATTATTCGTGATCAACATGTTGAAGCTTCTGCAGTGTTAACAAGAAACGGTTTTAACAAGTTGTTGTTAGATAAAACTTTTAAATAATTGGGCCTAACCACGGTGTTTTACGTTTTGTTATTGTTGTTTCAAGGTCACGTGGCTATCACGTGCATAACCACGAAACGTATTCATTGGTCCAAAGTTTTAGGTGGCCCGATGGTAGTCCCCCGTGTTTCTAGGGGGCCCGCGGAAAATTTTGGAAAATACCCTCTGAAACGCTGTTGCCTGCATTTTGAGACAATTTTGAAGGAAGGCGAATGACCCTTGATTGCAATGTTCTGAGACCTAATATTGGCACACCGAAGCACTTGTTAAGGTTCTGAAACTCAATAAAAAGTGAAATTTGGCAACAGGAAGCAATCAGATTTGGTGGGAAATACAGAATCTCAACGCAATTGCGGATTTGTTTTCTTAACTTGCGGGTTCAGCGGGTTTTGATGTTCAAGTGCCGGTCCGACCCGCAACATGCGGGTCACGTGAGTCCAATGCATATTGCAGGGAAGACATAGCTTGTTTGTGTCGCGTTGTCCTACCGTCACAGCAATCTTCATAAATTTTATAAATGAAATAAATGTAAAAAAAAGTTACGAAAAAGTAAAGAGAATTTACTCAGAACAGATCTAAGTCGAAGTCATAAAGCAGAGACGTGATTACATAGACTTTCTGAAAGATAGTTTCATCACCACTATCCCAATGGTTTTTCGGTCAGCAGTAATAGTAACCCAAACACGCAAGGCATTCTGGTCAACCCCAATCCTTTCATTTAGATAAGACAGATATGATAACTGTATCTAAACTAGGTGGCCCATTCATCCCGGTTGGCTATCAGAGGGGACCTTTATCCAAACTTTACGTCACAAAATTATCACGAAAGATTAAAATACTTCATAAAAGGGCATCTATAACGAATGCTCTGATGGGCCAAAATATAGCTAAAGTATACTAGTGTATGACACTAATTTCACTTCCTATTCTCGCTTTTAACATACATTATTGATATTCCTATGGTCTCACAGACCATGTTCAATACAATTTTACTAAATACAGGTTAGTAGAAACGTCTCATATTAACTATTCAGTTTAGCTTCGGAATGATGACAACAGTCCATCGAAACGTTGCAAGTTACTCTTATCGTTGATGTTTTAAAACCAAAACTTTTTAAGTGGAAATGTCAAAAGCTCTTTAGAACGGCTGCTCGATTCTAAAGAATGTGATATAAACACTTCAGAAGTTGTTAAGCCTTGAAAGATACTTCGTGATCTTCTTATACCCATTTCGTTCATTAGAAGTTCTGGAGTGTATTTATATCACAGTCTATAGACACTTACAGACTTTTTTAAAGATTTAAAACAGTTTACATAGATATCATGCTTAAAACGTTTTTATTTCAGCGTTAGTGGCGGCGGTAGCGGAGGAAGTATTTGGATGAACTGCCAGACGATCAAGGGAAGAGGCAACATAACTGTTAATGGAGGCGCCGGCGGAGGCAACTCAGGGGGTGGAGGAGCAGGAGGAAGAATAGCGTTGTACTTTGCGGAGAATTTCACATACACGGGTCATTTTCGTGCCGTGGGAGGGGCCAGCCGAATAGAAGCCGGTGGTGCGGGAACAGTATTTCTCTACCATCTCATACACACTCACAGAACGTTGCTTCTGGATAACGGGGGACAACATCCTTTAAAGCACCGAATAGCGGACTACGCGGACTTGTCTCAGGATGGTTGTCGTACATGGATATTGCCAGAGTCGGGGAAGCATATGTTTGCTAACTCGTCTCACAATTTCCATTTTGAGGAATTGCAGATATATGGCGGTGCACATTTGGCAATCCTAACTGATCCCCTTGCCACTCAGGTTTCTTTTTTCTTCAAGCACATGATTGGGGATCGAACTGGTACTATTCATATAGCTAACAACCAAGTAATGGATCTTACTCGTCACTTTTTGGATCTTCCATTTACTCCGTATATTTACGAAGGTAAGGTTTGTGATTCAGTTTAAAGGGACTGCTATCTACAGGAAATTTCCTAGGAATATGAAGGAAGTTTGTACCGAGGAGAAATTTGTATGAGTTTGAACGTAAGTGTTATCTTGGGAGGTTCTACGTATATCATTGCCAAATTCATTGAAAAGTCAAAACTTACACGTCATATTTAGTAAATATAGTAACTATTGTTATTACTATTTCAGTTCTTGTTATTAATCTTAAATAATTCAAACAGTAAGAAAGAGCAGTATTCTTGAGGTTTGATTGATTCTATATTGAAATTGAAACTTGAAGGTATGTCACTCACAAACAGACTTGTTTTCCTCTCGTGCGAACTTGATTAAGTAATTTATTAACTAATCATAACTGGCTTTATAATTAAGGTGGCTTTCTGGGCCTTGGATACATTACGGAGGTGAACAAGATTGCTGTTCATGTAGAAGGAACTATTGCAAACGTGCGAAATTTGACCATTCACAATGGTGGACTGATGCATTGTCACCTCAGTGGATCAACTGCCCCCGGGCCCCGACGAGCATTTGTCTTCAATGAAACAGTTCGGATCATGGCACGTTCGAGTATATTGATGTACAGTCCCAACGCTCATTCAGATTTCTACACACTGAAAGCACGTGTGTTGCTTGTTGAGGGTGGCGCCCTTATTTCTGCACGAAGCATCAACATCTACGCTGAAAATTTAACGCTGGACGATGGCGGAGTTATCAATGTAAATGATGGTGGACATCTGCCGACTAAAGGCCCTGGATCTGTGGCAACGTCAGTAGCAAAGCGTTGCGGTGCTGGGCATGGTGGAGGTGGCGGTAGAGGAAACTGTGGAGGATACCGCACATGTCGGCTCCGGCGAGGTCGACCTTATGGCAACACGTACTCCCCTATGGAATATGGAAGTGGTGGGGATGGTCCTAGTGGCGGCGTCGGAGGTGGCATTGTAAATATTCAACTTGTCGACACGTTGCAGGTAAAAATAGTGTTATCTAAGTAACAGTTACAATTGTATGTGGCCTAATAGTTTCAGTGCCTTCCAAATACCACTTCCAGTGATACTGAAACAAGATCGGTGACCTTCGATTTCTAAGTAGTAATCTCGTGATATGCAACTGGTGTGTTCGGTTACGTTGAACGACATCCAATTGGTACATTCTTATGACCGATGGAGAAAAAATAACTTTTCAAAAATGTTTTTAATATTTTTGAATATAAAAGGGCTATATTTTCCGGAAGTACAGGAAATAATAGTGGTGTCAACGGTTCATGAAAATGCAGTTTTGGTTTACGCTATTTGGAGAATATTTCGTTTTTGAAATGGTAACTGCTAGTGCGATTAACAATGCTTATTTTATCTTTCTAGCTAGATGGCGACATTCTGGCCAACAGTCTGGACACCGCAAGTGGCGACAGTAGTGGTGGGAGTGGTGGCAGTGTCCTTATTAAAGCACGTGTTTTTACTGGTGGCCACACGGGGACCCTCCAAGTGATTGGCAGCCGTGGAACCCCAGGCACCGGTGGAGGATCTGGAGGTCGAGTCGCTATTTACCATGCGAACGAGTTGATTCATCAGCCGTTTAGAGGACAACTTGAGGCTTATGGTGGCACCGCAACATCTGGTGGAGAACCTGGCGCAGCTGGAACAATATATCTTAAGAACACGTTTACAAATCACACTGTCTTGAGGATCGCTAACAAAGGTACCTTAAACAGGAATATCTACGAAATAAAGTGAATTGCTCGATTAGTTTGTTTTTGTCTTTTTTGGATCGATATATTCTTACCTGCTTGCCTTTGTAGATCAGGTTGATTAACCCTGGGTTTATTTTAGTTCCTCGTCCTTCTCATTAAGACATCCACGCATTATCTATTACTTTTTCTTCAGCTTTGGAGGTTATATATATTTATATGTTATCTTTTTACTTACTAAATATACTTGAATAACACAAACAAGATAAACAAGATAAATTACGATACCTAAATTAAACTCTATTTGGAGTATTTATATTTGTGAAAATTTGACTTGCAAGTTAAATTATTTCTGTTTATTGTTGATTAGGCAAACACGCATCTGATGCCGAGATTCACAATTCTGGTACCAGAGTAAATCTGAGCGGAGGTAAATACTCACAGTCCTCACGGTATACTGCAGCAAACGGTCTGACTGTGACGTCTACGTGTGCAGCCTACTCATGTTATTACCTGGCTAGGTTGTTTGATAAAACTTACTCGGCAGGCAACTGTGACTTTTTCTACGCCCAATGCAGCTCAGCAACACTCACCGCTGACCTTGGGAAATCTACTTTTGTGAATCACGTCAGGCTCTATCCCTACTGTAGTTCTGCTGCCGATTTTAAGGTACAGTAACTTAAACAGCTTGAAGTTAAACTTTCTGTTTTAATTCTGCTGCTACATGAAACTATCATCAATACTTGAGATTGTAGTAGGATTACATGATGCTGTAAATGGTATTTTCAGATGTAAAACAGGTTCTAGGCCATAATGACTTGTTTGATATTATAATTTGATGAGGTAACAGCGATTCTGTTTTTCGGCGTTACTGTGGTTAAAAAGATTAAAAAAGTGTAAGAAATACCGTCATCTTTGCAATCTGACTGCTTAACAAAGGTTGTACGCGTTTGTTTTGTTTAGCTTGTAAAGTTATTTTCAGTCTAATTGATAGGCTTTATGTCAAGAAAGGAACATGTGCTGATGTAGAAAATAACACTGCGCTTCTTTCACAAACGCAGCTTTTTTGCTTCAAAACATACTTCTTTAGCACATTTAATTTGTTTTTGCCCTAGTTGGGTGACAGTATGGTGGTGATTTGACTCTAGGTGTCGAAAGGTTGTTTAAATTAGCGGTATTTAAGTTGCCAATTACACTAATAAAAGTCTTACAATTTCAGGTTTCGACATTTGACGGTCAGGATACGGTGGACGTTACGGGAGGTTTTGTAAAAATGTCGTTAGGTTGCATTCAAGGATCGTATATCGACCTCCCTGTCCTGAGAAATGCAACAAAAGTACTCATTTGGTTGAAGAACAGTAGACACGTGGCGCTCACTGAATTGGAGATTTTTACCGAGGGGAAGGAATTGTGGGAGAGGTGAGTTATCCAGGACAAATCACTAAGAAAGCTGCTCTGGGAACAGCTTACTCTGCTACAACAGTTTGTCTCTTAAAAAAGGCACATTATTAGGTAAAGATGCGTGACCATTGGATAGACACAGACACAGACCCTATAGACCGTATGCATAATACGCTTCACTGGTCACGGACAAAAACTTCGAGTCGAGGCTGATAAGGCAGAAATACAGCAAATGTATGAAAATTTGGAAACCGACCTCGACTTAAAGTTATTGTTTATGGCCAGTGAGGCGTATTATGCATACGGTCTATTCGTCTTGAAAATATACCGTATTTACCCGATTAAGCACCGCCTCAAGATAAGCTCCGCACCGGTTAGATCAAAAATTGAATGAGCGCCGCCTCCGAATAAGCGCCGCACCCCAGTGAGAGCACAGTTAGAGAACAGAACTCGCATTTATTGTGGCCGTAGCTGGCATTTTTAGTCCATTTGTATTAAGTCATTTTTGAGACAAATGGACTCTTTTGTTATTTGAATCCCCAATTAATGATGTTGAATTTAATGATGAATCCCCAATTAATGATGTTGTATTTGCTATTTCAGTAAATCTGCAAAATAAATTCTCATTACAGGAGAAAACTTTTCACCTCGTTTGCATTGCAAAAGCTCCTGTTTCAAATAAGTGCCGCCCCCGAATAAGCGCTGCACCAAAAAATACGAAAATTAAAAAAGTGTCGCGGAGCTTAATCGAGTCAAAACGGTAAGTAAGAAATTATTCAACTTACAGTGCACTGATTCGGGTATTCCAAATGTTCCGTTTCCGTAATATAAAGAGAACAAACATTTTCAGGAGCTTTTAAATAATTCAAGAACTGAAGAGTAAATCTCCAGCGAAGATTTACACATTCTATTCCAGATATGTATGTTGCAGATATTGAACATGACTAAACTAATGCATTCTAAACGTAAGCACAATGAAGCAAGGTTTGGTGGATATACCAAAACGATTTGATAATGTACAGCTATCTTGCTGAATTTGGTTGGCAATCTTAGATTGGTTTTTGTTCAAGTTTCTGTCCAATATCTTGTTTTCCTACTATAATTGTTTTACATTTCTCTACTTCTGCTTAAAATCTATCCTTCGTTTCAGTTCACTTTTCGGGATGGTTTCTTATGTAATCAAAAGTAAACGCTACGCCTAAAGCCTTGTTCCTACCAAGAAACTAATATTTTCTCTAACTGGGTGAAATTGACAGGTCAGCTGGCAAATTAAAAAGTTCTACGATGTATGCCTAATGTTACCAAATTATACCGTAGTTAAAGTTGTACTATACGCACAGGTACAAGTATCGCGACTTGGACAGCGCAAAGACGTGGATAGAGCCGGCTTCGCGAGTAGGTCTACACCGTTTCAGTGAACTTCACCTGTTAGGTGGTGGTCAGCTTGCAGTCATGCCAGTCACAGATACTTGGAGCGCAGTGGAGGTATTGATCGGGAGGCTCTTTGGTGACACAAGTGGAACGTTGCATGTTGGCTATAACCAAAGTTTTGAAGTACAAGTAACAAATCCAGACGTTCCGTTTAATCTCCGTGTTTACGAAAGGGGAGCCATAGATCTACCAAGACGAGCATTTCTGCACCATGTCAGCTTTCACTCATCAGGAAAGGTAATAAAGTATATTGGTTTTGAACTGCTTGTTCAGTTGCAATATCGAGGTTTCCGATTGGAGCCTTTATAAAACAAAGATTTCGAGTTTGTTTCGTACATTTATTGTATCCTATTTGAGATTAATGGTTTTCCTGCAATCTGATAGGTTCCCAGCAGCTGTGATTTTAGGACTATTTGGGAGTCTATAATCGCACACTTTGGAGTCTATTACTCTTGACACTGTCGACAACGGTGATTACTACGACAGCAACGAAAATGACACAGTCAATTCTAATCTAAAATCACCTTTAAAAATAACGTAATATTTCCATTAGGTTTGTCATATTCTAGTTTTCTAAATTACCAGAGGGCAGATTTGATCTTTCTTTACTAAAACTTTGATAATCTTTATTACAACTATTACTACAACTTAATCTTTGACCTCTGCAGATATCAGGTTTGGAGGACTTGTACGTGTTTGACGGCGGGTCGTTCTATGCCGATTCCAACTCCAGCCTGGGTAAAATGACGTCACTGTCCGAGTACGACCTACGAGCCCTTCATGTGCAGGATAATGGCACGTTTCAACTCCACTCCTTTCAGCACCACCTCAATACGCACCTTGTGCTCACCAACTTGACGGTACGTTCACCACGCTCGGGCCGACTGCACTTCAAAATAGTTGAAACTGTTGAAATTGTTAATGGCAATATGTTCTCAGTGCCTTAAACATGGAGCGATCCCATACCTGAAGGCTGAGGGTTTCAGCCTGTCAGTTGTTAACATTTATAAAGCTCTTCATGATTGGCTGAAAGACAATGCAAATTAACCAAGCGTGAGAGTGGTCTTGCTTGGTTGATTTGTATTGTTTTTCAGCCAGTGAAGAGCTTTATAAATGTGAGTAATCGACAGGTTGAGACCATCAGCCTTCAGATACAGGATTGCTTCGTGTTTAAACTATAACCCGGGGACATCTTTCATAACATTAAGAGTGTTCTGTTTCAGTAAAAAAAGTTCATATTCAAACCTTTTAATTTAGAACTCAGTCTTCTTCTTGTTTGCAGATTTATGGAGGTGGAAACTTCGTGTCGAATAACCGTTTGAACATTACAGCACATCATCTGCTCGCTATTTACTCCGGTGGAAAGCTAACTCACAAGCACCTGGGGTATCGGTCAGAAAAAGGTCGAATAGGAACTCTATTACAGTCCACGAAGGGTCCTGGCAAGGGGATTGACAACACTTTGGGGGCTAGTGGTGCAGGGTATGCCGGGACTGGTGGAAACGGAAAGGCTACTAATAGAGTTGGCGGGTTCTATGGATCGCTCTACACTCCGTGGGAATATGGCAGTGCAGGCGGCTTTGGATTGCACCACGGTAATACTAGATCAGAATTGCGAGTAACTTCAAAAACTCAGTTTAAGTGATTGCTTGGTTAGTTCATTTTTTTCGAAACTGTTATTATCTTCATTCCAAAATAAACACAAAAAATCAAAACATCAGAAACGAAGTATGCTTGCAGCGGCGGATCCAGAAATCTTAGAAAGGGAGGGCCGGGACCATAATTCTGGAAAGAGGGGACTGGCCTGGCAAAATTTTTATCTCTTCAAACCTGTCAAACGAGTCCACAAAGTTTAAAACGCGCATTTTAGTGTTTTTC
>JAOBYF010787868.1:0-13959 GCA_025403605.1 Parazoanthus darwini
ACTTTCTAGGAAAATACTAGGTAGCTTTGCAAGTGATATGTGACCTCAAAGGTACTACACAATACCATTTTATGAAACCCGAGATGGCGGCCATGTGTTTCGTGCTGTGTCAAATTCTGGAAGCCTTTCTGACAAATTACCATTTTAAAACGTTACGAACAACGAACAAAATCATCGTATAATATTGGAAACATTGTTTTTGAAAGAAATTTTAATATTACAGTCTATCAGAAAGTGCAAGATTTGAATATTGAAATTCCCTCAAAACATACTTTGCCAAACTGAAACTGTTTTAAATAATATCATTTAGACTAAAAGTGTAGTATAATTAGAGTTTGATAACTCTGATTTATCATTTTTCAAAGTCCGTAATGTTCTAAGTGTTTCCGTTTCCGATCAGCAAAATTTAATAGAAACCAAAAATTTTGACACTTATGACGTTGCTATGACGTCATTATAACATTATGTAATAAATAATTTACAATAAATTAATTGGCTTGCGATTATCTGTTAGTCCACCAAGTTTTATTCCAATTCGTTGAGTTGAATAGTTTCAGAGTTATGGGCCGCAGCCACTTTCTGCCTTCCCCCCTCTCGGATCCAGGAACCCCCAAAAAGCCCGGAAAGAATAATTAGTCACCGTCTTCAAAAATCCTTAAATACTGACATGCGAATAATTTTGTTGATGGTATTTGAACAAAACAATAACTGAAAAGTGATTTTTTATACCTTTTTTTTAGAGATAATTACTAGGGCCTCTTAAATATAAGCACACGGGTTCATTTATATTCGAGAGTGTGAGGATAAAAAATCGGATTGAATTTTGCTTTTTAGATTTAGGGTGCTTATATTCGATGGGGAACTTTTAATCGGAAACATAATAGGTCGCTTATAAACAAAATATGGTGAGAATTTTCCTTTAATAAAAAATCTCCGCCCCACAAATCTTTTTATGCGCATGTTCACTTTTACTGTCAGTTGTGTTACACGAATTTACAATCGGTAGAAGAGGCTGGTAAAGAGCAAATTATAACTGTTGCCAGAACGTGACGCAAATCGTGGATTTTGTTATTACACAAGTAAATATTGGAGAACCAAATTTACCAGCCGGGTTTCAGCACTCGCAAATCATTCTCTATATACTCATTGACCGTGAAGTTGGAGAAGGATGTGGCTACTAGCACAGCAATGCGAGAAGGTTGGCTCTTTTTGTCGTTTTACATATACGTTTATCTGTTATTTACTTTACAGGTTGAATGCTGCCAAGGTTTATGTAGGCATGAATGAACATCCATTCAAAATACGTTACAACAATCAAAACAAAATCCGTTAGAAACATAAAATCTTCTCAGTAATTACATCCATAGGAGTTGAAGGTTAGTGACGCCGGTTATTGCATCAAATGGAACATAATAATTAAAAATAAAAGGTTCCCAAGCGCTCATAAAAACAGTGAGAACCGATGTAATCCATGTCAAAGCAAGAAAATACGTGTCATTAAATGCGAGGAGCCTTATCTTTAAAATAAGAGATCGAAACTGATTAGCAAAACTGACGCCATACAAATAGGTTTATTGCAAAAATTGTCTGTTACGCGTTCTGAGGCAAGATAGGCCCAAAAGAACACATGCACCAGTCTGATGATCGCTACCATTCGTGGAACTTTAAGTAACTGAAATGATTTGACACATCTTTACTATTTTATAAGTACCTAGCACTTCCTTAATCTGCATTGAGCACTCTTCAGTCCGGTTTTACTCATATTTTGGTACATATAATATCAAAAACATGTATGTTGCAGCAACTAAACTTAAAAGATGAGAGTGCATACTTGGATTTCCCGAGACACGTTCTTTTCACGTCACTGGTACCAAGCTAGCAACAGTTCGATTTGCTGCTGCTTTGTGGATTTTTCGTTCAAGTTTCCATTTTTACAAACGAATTTTTTATATCGTTTTTGGAAACTAATTCACAACACACTTTTATTTATTTCATACAATGTTATATTTGTTTTGTTCCCTGCAACATACATAAATATATAAAATACAAAACAGGGCAAAAAAAAAAAAACACTCCGTTATATCTTTTTTGAAATTAATATTAGAACACTCCAATTCTTTTAACTGTTTTTCCTGTAAAATTATATTAGAAACAAAACGATTGCATAATACAATTTGTCAAAGAAAAGATTCGTCATATGTAATTAATCTATTAATCAATCTTTCTGTTCCACTGTTGCGTTTGTTTACCAAGTAGCGTCCTAAGTAAACGTTGAGATATGGAAATGGATTAATTTGAATAGTTAACCTGCGATATTAAGTTCAGACATGACAGCAGAATTTTCTAAATGCAAACATAAGCAAAACGCAATAATATTATACACGTACCAATCAATCATCACTAGAAAACTGTGGGTAAATTTTATTACTATTACATGCTAAGCTGTCATTTGCTTGCATTTAATTTGTGAAGGACAATTCTCATTTTTTTAGGTAAATTCTCATTTTCTAATGCATATTTAGAAAAAAGAGCATGGATTTGGCACTTTTTTCACCAAAACAGTATGAAATATATATAAACATATATATGAACATGGAAATTAGATTCTATAAATTGCGACAGCTCACTTCACACAAACTGAGAGAAGGAGTGATGAGAAAGTGCCGCAACCACTGGTAATTACAGATCGAGATTTTGCTACAAAATGGAACAATACAATAGAATCTCAATGCTTCGCTATTGTCTTTATTGCTCATAGGAAGGATCAAAACATTTCTTCGTTTGTATAGACGTTAAGGTTTGGGGGATCTTTCACGGTGGACAGAAGAACCGACTTTTTTTTTTCGTTTCAGACATATTTCTCTTTTCTGTTACTTCTGTTATAAATGCAGCTTTCTGTTCCCAATGGGAATGGAATAAGATGGACCATTGCAGGACAAATAACTACAATCCAACTTAATAATCGCCTCAAACAAACCCTTCTTGCTATTTGTCACTTAGAAATCGGACATAGTTGTATCTTAAAATGCACGTTGATAGGTATTCTATTTTTTTTCTAAAAACAAAGATTTCTTGTCACTAAACCTTTGGAAAGTTGCACGCCGTAAAATTGCGAAAGTGCCATTTCAAAGGCACAAAAACAAATATCCATGTCGCCGTGAAAAATTTTAGTTACAATTCGGCCACATGTCTGGCTAATCAACCTTGTTTTGTTAATCCTAAGGCCAGCCTTGTGGAAAAAGTTGTTACAGTCGCCACGCTTGTGTCATCCTCCCTTCTGTTCCCGTTTGTCAACGGTGAATGTTCATCCTCAGAGAACGGAGTTGCTCTTCGGAAGCATTCCTACCAAAGCTTCCAAGCACGTGACCTCTACTCCTGCTACCGCAGTTGCAAAGGGGACAGCACGTGCCAAAGTGTTAACTTCCACAAAATCACCAGAACGTGCGACTTTAACAATCGAACTGGAAGACTTCGAGAACAGCACATGGACAGATGGGCCACTGATGTCATTTACTGGGAAAACCCATTCCGAGGTACTTTTCACTAAAAACTAACAATTATTGGTAATGATCACTGTCACGGCTAACCTTCGGAAGCCTTGAACAAAAAACGGACCCCTCCCTTCTACTTTTGTCACAACTCATCCAATTTACACGATGTTTGTCACATATGCTTTTTTGTGTTTTCAGTTAAACATAGTCACGTGGTGTACAGTTGGATTTGTGGCAACCGAGATGAGGGAAATTGCAAAATTTGGCCGCTTTTTTTTATTTTGTTCAAGTTAGACATATAATACTGAAAATGATGAGAAAATAGCATTTAGCGATTGAACACTACAAAATAGGTATATACCTTTGTAAACTTGTCAGCGTTTAGTTAACTTTAAGTAAAAAGTAGAAATTTCGAAGTCAACTCACAAATCGTGTAATTTGCTGTGATAACGTGATCAACTGTGACATCACCTAGATCATGTCAAGGGGTGTGCTAACAAACAAAAAACAAAAGGCAAAAATTTAAAGCCAAAGAATCGAAAGCTTTTAGAGTACGATTAATGAATATTATGGTCTTGGTCTTGTCTAAGGTCGTGGTGATGGTGGCGGTGATGATCATGGTCATGATGTCATTAATAATATTAACAACAACAACAACAATAATAATAATAATAATAATAATAATAATAGTAATAATTAACTATTGGTTGTTCGTGAACACGAAATCATAGATATACTATTATATAACAAACTTCTGGCAGACAGGTTATCAGAGACCATTGACAAATACAAAACAATAGAAGTATTGTCTTTTCTTCTGTTTTCTCAAGGACCAATAACGGACTTTGAGCCTACTGGTATGTCAGTTATGTCGCCGTTATTTTTGTTTTGGCTGCCGTCAATCAAATACAAAGGATCAACAGAATCCAGAGCAACCAATCACAGTTCACCGTTCTATGGACACGTACGTGTGTACTTTTTGTGATTAGTACAACGCCATCCTATTTAGTTATCCGGCTGGGATGATCAAAGAGCCCGAAAAATAAACAGTGGCTATGTTGAGATTATCCATTTACCGCAAATTTAGTTTGAAAATCAATGAAAGACTTAGCTTTATAAAATAAAGATGTTATTTTCAATAAACAACAAGGGTTGATATGGTCTATTTTTTCGCGGTAAGGTTGTCAAAAAGCTGATTTTTCGAACGTTAGCCCTTCGACTTACTTGCCAATGCAGAAATACTATTTTTTGATTAAAAAAGGAAAACAAGTTTTCTTATGTAAAAAAGTTTTATGCAATATTCTTTCAACAAACTTTAAAAGCTGAAGAGCTTAATAATATAGACAAGGTAGGCGGACGTGCCTTATCCTATCGTTTAAATTAAGATACTGGCAAATAATGCTCTTTTCAAATGAATTAAGCTTCAGTGTTATTAAATTCTTCGACTTGAACTTAATGAGAAAATATATGAAGCAAAGTTATGAAGCAGTAGAACTCGGCAATAAATGTTTTTAATAGGTTAGCTAAAGACTTTTAGGTCACACCATCAAAGAGTCGCGCAGAAAGATTATTCCGCAAAGGGCAGAGTTTCGTGGCAAACGTAAGGCATTCCGTTCATTTAACAGTCATAACAGCTAAGTTAGCTCAATTAAATGAAAACAAGCAAAGAATGTGCCGGATGAAAGCAAACTATATTAAAAGATATATTGAATATGGCCGACAGACATTCCAGGTATATTTCTGTTAATCCTTTGACCTCACGTCAGCTGGCGGGTATTGTTCTCGCCTCCCTATTGCCGTTGTTTGACATCCTTTTAGCCGACGTGTTGTGGTCGGGTATTTCAATAATTAACCTGTATTTTAGATTATAAAAAACACCAACTATTTTGCAGTCAGTTATCATTATCTGACTACAAAATAGATGTATGAACCTTGCAGACAAACAATGAGAAATAGCTGTTTGGTCATACAGTTTATAAAGTTATGACCAACAATAGGTGTTTGTTATTTCTGCAAAATTACCGAAGTTATGGACGGTTTTTTGTTTTTGCAAAAGGAACCTCTGCATTTACCTAAGGGGCATGTGTCTTAGTTTTTCTGTTTTTAAAGCTCTTAACAGGAATGAAGGGGCACTAAATAATATAAAACATTTTTACCTCCATTTGCTGAGTTTCCAAAAACGGGAGACCTAGAAAAATCCACCGTTGTGCAATTCCAGCGACGGAATTTGAACTGATGCTGGCATGTTTTAAGAGCCAAAGACGCCCCTCCTTTCACACTGTCCATAAAAGCCAGTTTTCTCTTACATAGTTGGAACTGTCGGCTGTTCAAAACTTTTCCGATGTCGTCGCAGTTTTTCTTGCTTCTAAAATTCTGGACCGATCCAGATAGCGCTATTGACCTGTAAAAGGAATCAACAAGAATTTATCAGTTAACTCATGTCAATACTTGTTTAAGCCCCCTAAATTTGTTCCGCCCAAAGCTCTTTAGTTTACACTAAGAAATTAAGTAATAAAGTAAGTAAGTAAGTAAGTAAGTAAGTAAGTAAGTAAGTAAGTAAGTAAGTAAGTAAGTAAGTAAGTAAGTAAGTAAATAAGTAAAAAAGCAAATAAGTAGGTAAGTTAGTAGGTAAGTAAGTAGTTAAGTAAAAAAGCAAGTAAGTAGGTAAGTGAGTAACTAAGTAAGTAGATAAGTAAGTATGGAGGTAAGTAAGTAAATAAGTAGGATGGTAAGTAAAAAAATATGTAAGTGAGAAGGTAGGCAAGTAAATGAGCATGCAAACAAACAAGTAATTAAGTAAGTAAATCAAGTCATGTGGACAGTATATTTCTTGCTATATTTTATCTTGATCTAGTGATCCTTTCCCCTTAAACACCGTTGAAAAATATTTCAATTCTACAGCATCGCACGCTCATGCTTTCTATTAATAATATCTGTTTCCCTCGAGTATCTAAAGGGTAGGACTCCATTGTATGTTAGAAGCAACTGAAGTAAACAACAATTACATCGCAGTTTAATAAACTGCTGGTTTCAAATACCTTAAGCAGGCACATTTTGCCTTGAAACTCAGTCTTCAGTTCTGAATGCCAGTCTGAGCCAGAACCAGGGTAGTGATCAACTTCTCGGCCAGCTTTCACCAGACCATTAGTTTCCTACAGCAAACACGATACACCATTCACATTTAACACGATATATTGGTTTTTTAGTACACTGTCAAACAATTATGACTGCAGCGTTTGGAACTCCACGCACACCACGAGCTCACTCGCCCTTCTTCAAACTTAAACCAAAATAGCTGCAAATGACTGGACGATTCTACAAACAACTCCAGCATCTTCCTTTGTTTTCTGAATGAACGTAAATCGAGAACAATTTTATAAGGAACTAAAACCTTAACTTTTCCTTAAATAAAGAATAATAAGGAAGGATACTGAAAAAAGGTATAATAAGACCTCCTAGTCTCTCTCTGAATGCCTAAAACTGATCGTCTATTTTAGTGCCAGCAAAGCTGTGGATCATCATTTCACAGGCATTTATTATTTCCCAGATACACAGTAACGCCAATAACTGACCATGAAGGTGGTAATAGCGAGATCTTGGTACTTGAGTGGCAGCTCAGGAAAGTGGCCTGCTGCAAGATCTGCCAGTGTTCCCTGTAACACAAACAAGAACATTCAAGACCTGCTTCCAATCCCACTGAGATGCCGAACTGAAACATCTCCAAAAACGTGCTGTATTAGAAAGGTTTTGAGGTGCACCAAAAAGTCGATAGATATATCCATCTATGGAGACAGGTAAAACAAGAGCTCCTGGTGTTAAAGGCTAATACCCTATCTTTTCTGCTTAAGGGTTTGAAATTCAAATTTTTCAGCTACGACAACTTGGCGCGTTGTCCTCTCCTTCTAAAATACTCCTTTTTCGAGACTGGAGTTTCTACATGTAAGAAATAATAACGAAGACAAGGGTCAGAGTTCAGTAATGGCTTCTATTGGTACTTTGTAACTTTACTCCATCTTGGAAGATCTGACTTTAATTGCCGCAATCAGAAACTTTATTTTAAATATTTTACGCAATAAGCAACAAGTAAAAGACAACGAAGTGGCCAGTGTCGACCACTGGTGCGAATGAATTGGCCATTCCTTTCTTATATAGTGAAGATTCTTGTCTATATCATTTGACTGGTCCAGTCTCTGGCTGTTCTTTCACGGGGCGTGAAAGAACTCACAAACTAAAAAAAAGGTACGTGTAATCTGGTGTTGAGGCGCGTGATGGCTTACAGAGCGATTTTCCTTTGACCTTAAAAGTCTCGTTTCGTCTGCCAATACCAAGAAAAAAAACAGCAACATTTAAGTTGGTTTCTGTCAAACTGATCGCATTTCTAGTTACACAAAGGCTTACAAACTGCAGCTGTTTGTTCATAGTCTATTGAGAACAAACTTTGTTGGCTCGAAAAACCAAATAAACTAATCGGTTCGCCTGTTTTCGTTTGCTGGCAAAGTAATACAATATAAACACCGGAAAATCTTTAATAAGTATACAGTTACTGTGTGATACACCTAGCAAATACTACAAATGCTATCTTTTTTTTCATTTGAGAACGGCATGACGACACTTTGTTGATGAAAAAGCGTTTATCTTTACGAAATATATATTTTTTTCCATTTCAACAACCGTACACACTATAAAACCAGTAACAGAAACGTAAGAAAATATTTGAATGTTTTGGAGTTTTCTACGCGATTCACTTTGCGAATACTACGAATACTATTTTGTTGGCGCCCGACAAATCAAATTCAAACTCAAAGCACAACGTCAAATGAACACGTTCCAAAATCCAATAAAATAGCACGTGTGTTTGCCACGTGTGTTCAAAGAACCAATCAAAACTCCAAAGCACCTATTACGTTTTGAAGTTCAAATGAAAATCGCCATATACAGGTTACTCCAACTTGCTGAAAGTTTCGCTCCAAGCTCAAGAACGAAACAAAGATATAGCTGCTGTCAGCGGTTCCTCGCAATTCGACATCATTTTGATTAGCAACCGCACCTTGACCTTGACTTACCAAATGACTGTGTTCCTTTGAAAAATAAGGGTGCATCTTTCTTTGAATAGTTTTAATCTCCTCCTCGACCTGCAATTTTTATTAAAAATAAGCAAGATTAGTGTCGATGTAAAACTATCCATTTAGAGCCTGTGCGGTTGTTAACATGTATCCGTGGATTTACGAATAGTGCCAGTTTGGTTCTTACTAATAATATTACTTGCTCAAAACAAAGCTCTTGTAAATATTAGTTTACGACTTGCTTTAGAAGATAAAATGCTGAGTTGCACACACGAACACTACAAAGGCCCGCATACACTGGCAACTTTTGTTGCAACTTTTGTCGCAATTTCCACTGCAATTTCTCTCGCCGCCACGTTGTATCAAGTTTCGAGATTGTTCAAAACCTTGTAAATTTCCTGGCACTCAAATTCACGAAAATTACAGGTACTTTACATATACTTTCGGAAGTAACAGAGCGAGTGCAAGAAATATTCCATGAGAAATTGCAACCAAAGTTGCACCAAAAATTGATAGTGTAAACAGGCCTCGACACAACAGTTGGTAAAAATCATAATTATTTAGTGAGTTATAAACACCTCCGTGTTGTCAATACTTTTCTTGCGTTTCTATCAGTTCTTGGGCAACGAAATGGGGGAGCGCCGGCCCCAATGCCCCCACCCCCAATGCCCTCACCCAAAATGCCCCCACCCCCATGGATCAACTGGGCTAAAAGTGCGGCTGCACAGTTTTTAGTTTCGTTACAATATACCCAACATAACTATCGACACTTGAGGAGAAAATTACACTTCACAAGACCTTAAGACAAACAACCGAGATTAAAACAAAACACACAAATATGGTTTCAAAAAGTTAATCTTTGAGTGATCATCTCCCATGTCTTCCAAGAGAAGTACAATGCAATACAGTAACGAGGTTGATTAACCGGCAGTTGTGTCGTTATTTTGTGTTAAAGAGTTGCCGTTTTGATGACACACATGCTGTAAAGGCTGGAATTGTTGTAAGGACAATCAAGAGACACGTTTTTTTTCATCTTGGACTCTTCAGTGACACACAAAACGAACCTTTGCAAGTCTGTCTGCATCTTCTGGGTCTTCTCCCTGTCAGTGTAACAAATCACCACGACTTTATTAAACTTTCGTAATTTTCGAGCTACTAGTATCAATTAAAACTCAAAATTCGCAATATATTCATCTTTATAGGTTTGGATATGGATATGGATATCAAGGTTTTTCGAATCCATATCCAGCGCTTGTTACTTGCAACATACATACAGATGTGTTGTGGGGTTTCCGATGATCTGAAGAGAAAACCATCTGCATCACAGCAGTCTTTACATTTCATGGCCAAACTTTATTGACAGTTGTTGTTTAGGAGCCATTGATTTGTACTTAATTTCTATTTCAACGCTAGTTTTTTTTTCATTTTTCTTCTATTGCAAAGTTAGCTTTCCATGATCTACCAGTATAAGTATTACATACAGTACTGTTTTATACAAATTGTACAGCTATTTCAAAAAAGGCTGTTATAACTCAATAGTTGATACTGGAACCGAAAGGAACTTTGGGTACATTAATCATTAGTGGTAAAGTATAATGACAATGATGGCAGTTTTAATAAATGTATTATGATGAACCTATACTCTACATTAACCAAAGTCAATGCTAATAGCAATATATTTTGTGTGCTTCTTGAATCCCCATAGTTCCTTTCGGCTCCAGTATCGACTACTGACTATGGCAACCTTTTTTTGAAATAGCTGTATACATATTGTTGCTGTTTGGCTTAAATATTCTTGTATGTGTGGTACACACAAGATGTTTTGTTTTCCTGTTGAACTTTCGGAGAAACCCAGTCGTAAGGGCTCTGAGAGTGAGAGGTGCACCTGTGTTGTACTTGACTGCACTACACATCATGGTTTGTTAAGTGATTCTGCTAAGCATAGCGCATCTGACTAGATGTAACTTACACAAAATATTAATATAGGAAACACAATTACGTGCTATCTAACGAACGAAAACAAATATTCGTTCAAATACTGATTTTTATTTCTATACCTTAGTCTAGATAAACGCCAACAACAGTGCAGCCACTATTAAAATAATTTTTCTAACTTTTTCTATTTTATTCCTTCAAAAGTTATAAATACCATTTTGACAATGGCCTGTTAAACCAAATTTTCCTCGGATACCTTACATAACTACTTATCTTAATTTGTGAAACAAGGGTGCTTATCTGAGTGCAATTGATCAGATACGACCATCAAAACACCAAGTGACAGGAAATCAGTTCAAACCAGGAAGTACTACACAGGAATTTGGCCGCCTGAATCGCAAGTTTCCTATGGGAAACTATGAATGTGTACATGTACGAGGTTGCTCTTCAGTTCTTCGATCAACATGGCGAAATGACTGCAAACTTCTTTGCTTTAGGCAACATATTGTCATTAAACATGTCAGATCCTGACCACTGAAGCATAAAGAAATTAATCACTTTGGCCCGAGTAGAGGCTATTAATAGCCTCTTGTTTTAGAAAAGAAAGAAATGCAAAATCTAACAAAGAATAACTAAAAGATAAATACACAATCCAAACTGGTGAACAACTAATACGGTGCATGTTTCCAAAAATCTGTCAACTTACCTCCATCAAGTCCGCCCTGTCTGCTAGCAGATGTCTTAACTTGGATTTAAGTGATTTCAACTCCTTCCTTACTGCAAGTATAGCTGTTAAATCCGGTTCGTTTGACAGCCATGGTTTCAAATCATTCTGTTACAAAAACCAAAAACAAAATGGTCGTGGCCATTTTGAAAAGCTGCAAAATATCACACTATTAAATAAAGCCAATGTTGCGCAGGGAGTTAGAGAGGAGACAGTGTAATAGCTGTTGCATACCATACAAACACAACCAAAAAGAAAAAAAGGAAAATAACCATTTTCTAATTCCTCACTTCAGAAATGAAATTAGGATTGGAACCGCCTATACCCAAACGGTCCCAGAACGCAATGCTACAAATGCTAAATTTTCAAGAACGAACATTACACAACCATTAGAGGGTACAGACCGTGATGAAGATTCGGACAACAGTCACGTGCATTGTGCAAAAACAATAGTGTTCGGAAGATTGTTAATGATGAATTTTTTAGAACATTCGTAAGAGCACTGCCTTCTGGGAACGTTTGGGTAAAGGACCCAGTTTTCTTTTAGCTTCAGGTTTTAGATCCAACTAGACTTTTAGGAAGAAACAGCTTAACGCTTGTACTGCCAAAGATAATTTTACAAAAACCAAGAGTTTGATAACGAACCAGCTATTGAAAACCCTCTTAATGACCATCAAATCTGCTTGGCTTGAAGAGTTGAAACTTCTCTTTTTTTATTTTATACAGATGGTCTACTTCAGCATGGATTGGTTTAAATGGAGCAACGTTGAACAAACGTTAGAAAAAGGCACAAATAAATCAAATGATAATAATGATTATGTTCTTCATTCTTAAGGTTGAGCCATTTGTCGAAAACTCCCCCAAATGTCTTCACTTTGATTGTGATGAAATATAGAAATGTTTGGTGCTAGTTACATTTCAAAAATCAAGAGTTGATAATTTTCATAATTTGAAACATTGTATCTGAATATTCAACAGCGTGCTTGAACTCCACAACTGATGCTGTCACGCACTGACAAAAGCTCCAATTTCTGTTAGACTCAATACATCAACTTAAACTCCTAATTGAGAGCACACTTACCAGGATGTTGCTGTAATTTCCAATAAGTTTCTCCCTTGAAGGAAACAGTTCGACAAATTTTAGTACACCGACAGTAATAAACATTAACTGTATGGGAACAGCAGAGATTCCAACCCTTTACAATGAAAAAAGGGAAGGTTTTGGCTACGAGTTCCGAAGGTGGAAGCGGGGGCATGCCCCCTGAAAAATTTTAAAATAAGGGCCTCTAAGTTGACTTCTCGTGCATTTTGAGATCATAGTCAATGGAAAATTGTCTTTGATACCCTGGTAAAGCTTTAAATGAAAACGGGAGGCCGGAAATGATCGACGGAAATGATTGTCGAAAACGGTCGAGGATTCCGGCCAAAACGGGAGGGCTGGAATCTCTGGAATAGTCGCGTCTACAACAAACAAAGCAATGGGGTTACCATAGTTTTAGGTGCGAGGGCACAAAACTTCAAAAGACATCTTCGAAGCTGACACGTCCTAGAATCTCGAAGTCCCTAATAGGTGGGACTACAGTACATACCTTAACAGTTTAATGTCATCCAATTCTGACGCCATTAGATACCGCAAAGCCGTTCCAGCTGCAGCTGTGATATCGATGCTCTCCTCGTCGTCTTCTTGCTACAGAAAAGTCAACGTTACGTCATTTTCAAATTGACCGTTTGGCCGCGTGATGAACTTGGTATAAGTCAAATCGATCAGTTTTAATAAGGCGGTTGAGAAAGGAACAGTAAAGGAACTCCAAAGAGAGATGCTGATAAACAGAGAAACAAGACACAGCAGAAGTTTAAGAAACTGTTTATTTGATATCATTTTTACAGGCTATAAACCACAGTTATCCTAAAACCTGTGCCTCAGCTTCTAAACATAAATCAACTAACAATGGCTCAAGACAATTGCTCAGCATATGCTTACACCAAAGGCAATTCAAGTATCAATATTTTTTTATTTGTTCAATATTTTCTTCAGCCAAATACTCGGAAATAGTGTTTTATCATAGTACATGAACCAGTATATAAATAAATGTGCATGTCACAACAAAAGCATCGTGTTATTATTTTCTTTTAACAGCACAGTATATTTTACCAAAAGGGACATTAGGAAACCCAGGTCAGGATCCAAGCTGATTTAAAACATTGTACCAAGTTGAAAACGTAACCCTTTGCCTGGCTTCCTATCTCCTTTGTATAGCTACTTTACTTCCTACAGACAACTCTATGCCAATCAATCAATCAATCAATCAATCAACAAACCAACCAATCAATCAATGAACCAAATGATCATTCAGTGAATATCACTATTTTATTATAAAAACAAGTTGATGGATAGGGAAAGAAAGCTCGATTCAACTGATAGGCCTGTAACTTCTTTTAGAACAAAATATTCGTGAACATTAATGGCATGTACGTACTCCACGTTGTTTACTGAAGAAAAAAACATTTTTATTTTACAAAGTGAAATTGTTAATGCTATAACAACTGAGAATATTCGAAATTTTCTTGGAACCCCCGACTTCAAACTCATCAACGGCGGAATTCCGCAGGGAACTAAACTGGGACCAATACTTTTTGCAATCTTAGTGAGTTCTCTTGCAAATGAATGGAACCTCGGACTCAAATTTGAAGATGACCTGTCTGTTTTTGAAATAATCCCGCGTTGTTCACCCAGCCTGATTCATGT
>JAOBYF010787979.1:0-13958 GCA_025403605.1 Parazoanthus darwini
TGGCACGATGCAAAGCCGAGTGCTTCTCCAGCTTCTCGAGTGCTCTCCCAACTTCCCCACTGCACAATTTAGTGCATCCATAACTCGATAGACACGCAACTTAAGTATGGACCATTTCTTTTAGAACATTTCCTCTGTCACTTTAAGCTGATAACGTACAAAATTCTCCTAAACCATTCTGAGAGTTTTTTGAACGCGAGCACGCGACGCACGGGCGTGCGTCTATCGAGTTATAGATGCACGCTCACGCCATACAAAAAGCGCGTGAAAAATTGCCAGCTATGTTCTAAAAGGCGTTAGTTTGGGCAAGATTCAACGATGAATGTGAAAAACACTTCATTAAAGCGCCGCCTTCTGGGATCGCTTGGGTAGGCGGACTTAGTTCTCTATAGTTTCTGGAGTGGCGATTTGTTCTGTCCATTGACCTGTCCCAATACAACATACAAAACACGAAACACAGTACACAACACACAACTTGACACGACACGATGAATACCACATCATATGACACGACACGCGCGGCAGTGCAATGCAAATACAATCGTAAGTTATATCCAAGGCATACTGGCCGATACTAGGGGGTGTTCCTCGCAACTCCATACACAAAGTTGACTTCTCAGTAATAAACAAATTAACACAAGACACAAAACATATATATTATCTTCCTGTATTTTACACATTTTAGAAATCCTATAGACGACCTATTTCTGTTATAGTATTTTTAAAATTTTGAGAAATGGTTTTGTTTACTGTACACTTCAAAATTTTTCAGCTATTAGTAACCTAGCCATATCATTCATATCAGACCCATTACAGCTACCAGATGTTTAAGAACATTTGAAGCTAAAATCGTCCAACGAAAGGGACCTTTTTAAAAAAATGTAAATGCAATTGCTGTGGTCCTCAGTTGAAGGGCCCTTCGCTGCCTCGAGCAGACTCTGTATGCTTTCTTTTCACAACTGAATTTGCAACCTCGGAAGAGCACACATTGCTTTGATTTTGGATCGTGCTTGCTCTCTGTTTGGTCATCAAGTTATTTAGTAAGTTAACAAGGAAGATAGGGAGTGTAAACGCCGAAACGGTGTTCCGCGTAAAATCGAGAGAGCAATAAACTTAACGTTGCTCACTTAATATCAACAAAAGTAAACATAAAATGAATTGTCCATCTTTGTTTGCATCGTTAACAATTAAAAGTGTATAGTATTAAAAACGTGCATGCTTTTTGACAACTCAAATAAAAATGCAAACATGCGGTTTAGTCCCATGAGAGAAAACTGCTATTCCGCAGTCATTAATTAAAAACTATTGTGAAATGCTTAGGCCTCATACGTTTTAAGAATAGGTGATATTTACACCAGTATGACAACAAACACTTCTGTGTTTACATGTTTTATCTTTGATGCTTTACGCCATCCAAAACCATGGAGTTGTGTCAAAATTCAAGATGAGCTGATATTTTAGCCGAGTCGATCACGACATGTCGTCATCAGTAATGGCACCATAGAAAAGGTATGAAAAGATTTACTCTGCTGTTTATGAGACGAAGAGAAACAAAGGACGCGACAAAATAAAGGGTTTAATTTTCAACAAACCAATCAATCGCAGATTCCATGTGTCTCGGGAATTAAGCTTCACAAAAATTCTATCTGCCATGGAAACCGTGTCAACTGGACCATACCACAAAGGCACGGACACACGCACAAATTTTGCAGTTTTCAATCGAAAGAGCTTCGATTCCACTACTGTAACGAGTTTATTGAAAAAGAGCAGATTTCGAAAGGTAGGTAACTGGAGATGTTAAGCTCCGCGCTCATACTTTTAAACACAGGTTAAAAAACTGATTCAAATACAAATATATCAGTGTGTTTGGTAACGTTTGGTTCTGTTATTGTTAGCTTAAGGAAAGGTTGTAATTGCACTTCAACTTTAGTAAACTATCATGAAATCTCATATTAGACTCTTTGTTGTTCAAGAGACTCGGATAAGTGGGTTTTCAGTCTCAAACAGAAAGGTTTTGGTGTTACAGTACGAGCTACAGACAGACCACTATATCTTGCTAAACTAAAAACCTATAAGGCTATATACATTTTTATGAATTATTCTTCACAACTTATAAGGTCGTATTTGTTCAAAGCTACCTAGAGTTAAGTTACGAACTCTCCGGGATTCTTGATTCAGTGAATGGTCTTTTGTATATTGTATTATACTGTACATATTCAGGACCATTTAGTACCCGTTAATCGCTTGCTGATTTTAACTTTGCAAGAAAGCCTTTGTGCATAAGGCTACCTCTCCTCTTGCTGGTATGCAATACGTACAAAAGGGTTATAAGTAATGTAAAAAAATATACATGAAGAAATTATAAAGGTGAATTAACCTTTATCTCAGTAACAGATTTATACATACTTCTTTACTTCTTGATAGTATTGGAAGTAACTTTTGTTTCAGCTTAGGTGAAAACAAGTGGTAAGTGATTACTAAAACTGATTCTACTACCTTCACCATTACAATTACCATTACTATTATTATTATTATTATTATTATTATTATTATTATTACTACTACTCTGCCACAACTACTACTACTACCATTACTAGCACTATTATTGATGTTTCTACTACTATACTTTAGTTGGGAATGTTATTGTATTCGTAATGGTAATTGTTAAAGTTTTCCAAATAGTTTATGCACTGCAATACTTACGTGTCTTAAACGTTACCACAAAGTCTTGACATTCTAGCTTTATATCTTTTGTTTTTAATGAATATATTGATTTGGAAACCCGATGACAGCGAAGATATTGATCAGGATCAAGTTCGCTACGTGCCGAGCTCGACCTTCAAACTCACTGTCGATCCGTAAACACGAAAGTTACATGTAGAAGATCAACTTTAATCATTTGTTTTCACACTAATAGCCGTTAATATATACTTAAGGGGTCGTTTACGTTTTTCAAAGTTTCCGCAAGCGTACAAAATAACACTGCACAAACAACTCTAAACGTCGCTTAAATAAAAGGCAAACCAGTAACTGGTCATCATTAAGATACCTAAAATCTGTACAGTTCTATAATTGGTTTCGGCTCCATTAAATCTTAAACCAGTTGCAGACAACTTTTAGGAGGAGCAACCAACCATGTTAGCACAGTTAACGAACAAACGTTATTATGGTTAAGGAACATAGGATAGCGAACGTCGGGGGCGAGCTCCAAGCCAGCATAAGTTTTTGAGCATCTTCCCTTGTTGGAGGAGGGGGAGAGAATTACCATAATAGCACGGATTGCGCGCTGGTGAAAGTATAAAAAATAGTGAACGACTTTATTGCTAAATATGCTTGTTGTATAATTAGTGGACATATATACTCTTGTCTAAATTCTTGCAATCTTGTAGGCCTTTGTTGGCTGCTTGGTCCTTTCTTTGTTCCGGCATACTATTCGCTGATGTTCTGTTAAATCTCCTGTTATTACCAATGCCTTACCAGAATAACCGGTTTCTTCCTCCATTAGGTAAGTCAGAGAAGATGTAATCTCTATTTATCTATAGCAGTTTTCAGACAGTCATTTTCCTTGAGTTGTTTGCTATACATACTGATACGCAAGTAATTAGCTTTTGATTGCCACTGTAGCTTCCTTTCAGCAGTTCGAGAGTCCGGGCACCTGTATTGCTACAAAAATGCTTACTCGCTTCTGTCCGCAAAAAAGGAAACGTTAAAATAATCTGCAAATGAAAGAAAAAAATTATCAACCTCATACAACAAGATTAAATAGCCTGTCCAAGATCAGACTGATTTCCCCAGGTTTAAATATTTTATAAATTTTACCTTTGTTTGCTTTTCTTGGAAAAAGCCATAAAAAATACCAATGAAACCGGACTATTTTAGTCCCTTTTTGAGAAACGGAAAGTCTATTATTGTCAGTGACGATTCAGTTTTCAATGACAAAACTCACACTTTAAGGTAGTCATCAGAAACTTTCACATCTTTCATTTCTTGGCCTGTATTTTGTGAAATTTGTACTTTCACAAAAAATTGTGCTCCAACAGTTTGGTGTGTACTATAAAAATATTATTTGCCAATTAAAATTCGCACAACAAACAAAACTGTGTTTGTCTTTTTCAATCCAAAAGCTACTCCAGTTATCTCCACATACCAGAAAGATTATCACATTCAAGACTCAAAGCCAAGCAAGTCCTACAAGGCCAGAGTGTTCACAAATCTGCGTAAGTGAATATTTGATGATACAGACAATATCAGTTGGATGTTTCAGTTGTCTTTTAGCGGACTTGTAGCACTGTAAACATTTTAATGATTTTTTGCGCAAGGCGAAAAAACAATTTTCTCGTTTTCACTGATGACCATTTAGCACCATAGTTTTTATTCCCACGTAACTAGTATTCCGCCTTAATTTAACTTTTTTTAAACTTGAGTTTATTTTTTATGCTACAACTTATAGTTAGGTCGATAATCCGAGTTTAAACTTTTAATTTAATCCTTAAGGGTTTATGGGGAAGCCAAAGGGTTAATCGGGACCCCTAAATAGGTTTTTCGACCTAAAATTTGAAAAATGGCGGCAATTGAAATGGAACTTGCAGTAGATGTAGTCCAATCAAGGACACTTCTTTTGACAGTAACTAACGTCATCATTTGTAAATTATGCAAAAATCAAAAATACTGAATACGTTGCTTGAATGCCAAATCGCTAGCTTTTATCTGTAACCATTTTGAAAATCACGAGGGATCCTCATTCTTTAAACACTTTTACGTAACATACAGCTTATTTCCTCAGCTCCTATCAACTACTCGAGGCACAGACATGAGCTGACGTCACATTACCGGACCACTTACGAAGGAACAACTGGTCCCCCGGCACCCACCGCCAAGTAAGTGTTATTCACTGTACTAAAATTTCCTCACAGGAGAAACACAGCACCAATCTCGTCTTTCGAACGGGGTGCGCATCATATGTTCTCCATTTGTACTTGCCTGAATTTGTCGTTTTTTCTGGGTTGTAGAAAGTCTATCCATCGCTTGTTAGGTTATGCACAAATATATTAAGTTTGAGCAGAAAAATAATAAACCACGCGATTCTATGTTTGAACGAGTGTCTCATACCTATATTGAAATGTCATCGACAGTTGTGGGAAGTAACATCAATTGTTACAAACTGTATCGATAGTTGTGGGAGATGACATCCACCGTTACAAATTGTATCTTGTTGTTCAAAATGTAGCGTTATCACTTTATACACAAAGATTATAATTATATTTATATTTACAATAACTGTATAGCTTTAGGATCATTTTTTGTTATCTGTAATTATCGCTTCTGCGTGTAACTCTGTATGAAACGCAAATGTCTTTCTGTGTGTCTTTTTGTACTTTTTTTCTTTCAGGCACCGACCAAAACTATGAAACTATTAACTCTGGTTACCTCGATTAGCCCCAAGGTTATTCTATTCCTCTCCCAACTCTTTCTTTAATAATATCTTTAAAATAACACATATAAGGTGAAATAAAGTACTTGTTGTTGTTGTTGTTGTTGTTGTTGTTGTTAGTATCGACTGTTGTGGGAAATGACATCGACTGTTACAAACTGTATCGACCGTTGTGGTGAATGACATTAACTGTTACCAGCTGTGTCGACTGTTGTGGGAAATGACATCGACTGTTGCAACTTGTATCGACCGCTGTGGGAGATGACACTGACTGTTACAAATTGTATCGACTGCTGTAAGAATTATACGAACATTACAAACTATATCGACTGTTGTGGAAAATATGTAGTAACCTTTTTTGATTTAGGGTTATTCTTTCAGTAAAATGTACTGCTATCATTAGAAGCTCTAGAAGTGAAATGACATCAGTTGTTACAAGTGATATTATATGAGCAGATAAACTCAATCATTTTCATAGTTTTGGGAATGTAGAATTGCTAAACAGCACAGTGCCGCTCTTTCACCCAACCACAGGCCCTCGCCTTACAAGTTTCCTTCGATGGATCCGTATGAAGTTTCCACATATCAGGCTGATTTCGTGAAATTTCCGCGGTGCCGCAGCCCAGAAATACCAACCTCACCTGGAAGAAAACATAATCCTCACCCACGTACAATGGCCAACGCTTTTAATTTCCCTCAAAGAGTGAGTTTTATGTTGATGCTCGTGTGAATTTTGTTCTGGGTTAAATCGGCGTTGTCACGGTTATACTCAGGCATGTAGCATGAGACAGGTTTCTTCAATTAGAAAATAAACCTTTAAAAATGTTGCAGACAACAGGTGGAAAATTCATTTTTTTATTCAGGCTACTTACAAGAGCTTGGATCAAACCCAATAAATTTCCACTTTCTCAACTGGGAATCACCAAAGCCAACACAATTTCTTTATGGGCCTAAACCAAGTTGCACCAACTCAGTTCTGACGGGCATGCAGGCATGCACCAAATTCAAAGTTGGCGATCATCAAATTATTCTAGATTTTGTTTGCAGTACTTAATTAAGTGGTTTCTGTCATTATCGGAGAAATTTGTCTCATTTTATAAACATGTGAATGCTCACCGTCACGGGCCCAATTATAGCATAATAGATGTATACTCTTGTTAAGCCCCTTTTCAATACAACGCAATACACTACTGCGGGTAATTTCAATATTTCCTTCATCTTAAGTTTCAACTTATTGATACACAGAAGTGCCTTACCGAATTTTAGGCCAGTTGAACCCCCTAGGAAAATCGTATCCGTTAACGACAAAATAAGAACATTTTGAGGCTGAAATTGCCAAAAAAAATTAAGAACGTTTAACCTGAACAAAATTTTACTGGTTCTTAATTTTTAAAAAAGAGCGTACTCTTGTTAAATCCCTTTTTTAATACAACACAGTACATTAACACAACCCATTATTTCAAGTAACTTCAATGTTCCTTCATCATAAGTTTCAAACTTATCAGTTTCATTTCTCTTGTTGCAAATTTCTTAACTTTTTCCGTTGATGGTTTCCACAGGGCTATTGGGTGTGGCCGCATCGCCTGAACCCCAAGTGGATAGAACGGCCTACGTGTGATCAGCAAGGCAAAAGAACCAAACACGTGTGAATGGAACGTGTCACAATAACATTGTCAGTCAATATATTAATAGGAACCTTTGGCATAAAATGTATTTCTAGAAAATCTAATTATTTAGAGAGAGTCAACTTAAAGTCGTGCAATGTTAGAGTAAAGGATTCCAAGCAATGTATATCGTTTCAGCAGCTCACAGTAAAAAAAGGAAACGGGAGTGCTTGCCTATAATTCGAAACGCCACACGTTCTACGGCAGAAAATAATATGATCCTTTAAAGAAGAGGAAGACAATCATTCATCGCAAAGTACATTGTGTGGAATAGAAAATCGTTGTTTTTGGTTGTTGTTGCATGATCTTTGTCGGGTGTACATCTATTTTGAAAATACTTTTGGCGCGGCCTTGGCACAAAGTTCTGTGTGGAATCTCACTGAAAACATGATCTTAATTTGAACTAAACCAGCGCTGCTTTTAGTGCGTTCGGTTGCACACATTCCGGAATCATAAAGCGGGGAATAAAAATTTTGATCCTTTGAAGGATCAATATTCTTTCTTCGAAATACACAAAACAAGCTGCATATGTTTTAGTACTTTTCTTGAAACATTTTGGTGGAACAAAGTCTTTTTTCTATCTGGTATCTTATTTCACAAAAAATGCACCAAAATATTTTAATTAAAGTTGAAATTGCATCCGCATTTTGTAAAAATAACTGACTACCTTAACTCTTTGAGCTCTGTCACTGGAAACTGAACTGTGAAAAAAAAATTTTTTCCCGCTTCCACCCTCGAAATTTTTATAAACAAATCTTTTATCCTTAAGCTAATCACTTTGTTCACTTCAACAGAACATTATCTGTAAGAGAGAGTGACCGCGACCCATTTGAGACGATACTTTTTAGAGTGCACAGTATATTTTATAAGAGCGTCGATTTTTACCGGGTCAGGATGAACGTTCTTCATTTCTTTCAGGATCTCAACCTCGCTCGTTCTTCAAAAAGTTCTTAATAGTATTGTCTGTATACATTCAAAGACAGTCAACGGCATCTAATTAAGTTCATAAATATATATTTAATATGTGCAGTCGCTATCACCTGTTAAGAACTGACCGGTCGAGCTAGCCTGATCCGACAAATGGAGAGCTGCATGTGTTCCTACATTTTGACGTTTTCTGCCTCAACTTTCCATTTAAGAAAAAAAGGTTCCACTCCTTAAAGAAGGTGTACAACTAGTCATCCGTTTCAGCTTAGTTTCTGTAACAGAACTTATGGAAGATTTCTCCTACGGACTGACGGATTTCTGGAATTCTGCAGTACAACATAATGGGATTTAGCGAAGAGTTGATAAAAATCAAAGTGATTAAGACTTGATTCGCTCCATGTATCACGGTGTTTCGTCCAGTAGCGTTAATCACAACAGCTAAACAGAAATACGGGACGTAGCATGCGAGAAAGACTCCATATACGCATATCATACTGTTGACAGTTTTCCTTAACCTTGCAATGCGTAAAGCACTGAGTCTATCGCCAGGCTGATTTGGCAAAAGCCCATGTGATCTGGACCCAGCATGTATCTGTAACTGATGTCCATGGAGCGTTCGATAAACCATAATGTAGTTAACAGAAGTAAGCACGACCGAAACGGATATCAGCACATTGATCACGATCCAATAACCAGCAACACTGATGGCAAAAGTCAAATCGACAAATCCTGCAATTACCCATAATGCAAATATGATCCATTTTACCCGTCTGATACTGACGATATGGCGATACTTTGAGTGTAAGTGCACCGCCAAGAAGCGATCGATACTGATACATGTAATGGTGAGTAGAGAGAGCCAGGCCAAGCAAATTGTTACAAGATTGTAAGCTATGCCGAGTTGACAGTGTAGCTTGTATAATCCTTGCATGCCAGCAACCCTGAAGGCAACATAAAGTGGTTGAGCCAGTACACCGACGCCAAGATCAGAAATTGCCAGATTATAGAGCAACAAGTACGATGGTCGCCGGATTAAGGAAGGCTTTCTTTTGATAGCAATTAGAATGAGAAGGTTTCCAACGAAGGCAGAGATGCTACACACTGCATTTAGGCAACATACAAGGGTGTACGTGAAACTGAGATGCAATGAAAACCTTAGTCGATCAAAAAGTATTGAGCAAAAATCGTTCAGCATTTTACAGTCGCTTTTTCCAGATCGGCACTAAAACACTTTTAACACTTATTCAAAAAAAAAAAAAAGACAGTCAGGTGAATCAATATGACCCTATCGTGGCTGGGCCTATTTATTTCCAAGTGAATGGCCTTATGACGTATATGTTGCCTGGAAACACTCGATTTGTGTGTCTAAAGCTCATCCAATGTTGACAGTTGTCGAAGAAAAGTTTACATTTGGGAGTCAGTTTAGATGCTTCTTTAAAACGAATTGTATAAAAACCAATTTAGCTGAATGCTTGGCATGATTACTTTTCGAAGCGACTTCACCGAAAGCACTACATTTTATAGCTTTTGGAAGCGCACTGAAAAAACAAAAAAAAACTTAAATCGTTGAATGGCATTCATTTTTCTGAGATTTTTTACCAAACAAAAGTAGCTGATATTTACGCACGTTATTTGCTTTTCTAAAGTAACATTCAATGTATAACAAAGGCAACATTCTTGCGTTTACCCTACTTTCTTAAAGTTTTCGAACGTTCGATTCTGTGAATAAAAGACAAGTGGTTCCTACCAAACACTTTTTACACGTGATTTCGAAATACAACCCTGCACTGAAAGAACACATTTGTACTCATATTATCACAGTGTCAATAATTTATGACGCGGGCAGGAAATGTACAAAACCTTTCATTTGACTTCTTCTAGAGTAACAAAAGTGTACTTTTAATCAGAATAGCAATTTTGCAAAATTCTAGAGTAAAAAACATACATGTACTTCTCTTTCATTTTTAATTTTTTTTTCGTTTTTTACACAGAGTGCTATGCAGATGTGCTGGTCCACTTACACGAAAAACTGCCACTTTTAATAATATAAGTACACATATCAAACTCTTGTATTGTTAATTACACTAAATAATAAGTTGCCCAAACAGAATCGTGGGTGCTCTGCATCATGTTTGTTAATTCTACTCCAAAAAACAAAATATGTTCTACATCTTGCAGATAGTGTCAAACGCAGCTGTAGCAATTTTTCTTTATTGGTTTTGCAACTGTTATCTTGGCAGATCTTAACTTAAACTACAGGATGTGCGCTTGAATAGAAAAGGAAAAGAAAGTTCATGTCAAAGTATAGATGTTCTTATTAGGTGTATGCTGATAGCTCTTCCTTTCGTCAGAAATTTATTTGTTCTGACTTTTTCTTTATGAATTCTAATTCTAAATTTAGTTTTTAAAAGTTGGAAACTTTTTAGTCTTGTTTCCAAGCTTTCAAGCAGAACTGATTAAGTTCTCGATTTTTTTTCAGATCTTAAAAACACTACTGAAGCTAAACATTTTGTTTTTCATATACAAGAAACGACTACAAAGTTGCAGTGTTTAATTAATACTTGGAACAACTTTACTTTAAACATGTAAGCTCTCCACCGCAACAGGTCAAATTACAAACTCGCTCTCTGTAAAACTTACTCGAGCAATATTGAAAATGTTTTGCTAAATGACTGGAATCAATTACTACTTTCTGTTCCTATTCAGTTACTTATTCGCAAGTTTACCCTTTAAATTATAGGAATATGTCCGTTAGTTAGATTAATTTAAATTTATTTAAATCCATATTTTTTCATTTTTGTAACTTCGATCTAGTAGTCCAGTATTATTAATACTTTGTTTTGATCCTTTGCAGATTTTTGTTTAATAATGTAAAGGATCCCATGAAAATCTCAAAACATTATATTATTATTACTATTATCATCTTCACCGTTGTTATTATTTTTGTTGTAGTTATTATCATTATTATTATTATTATTATTATGTTGTTGTTGTTGTTGTTGTTGTTGCTTTTAAGTATAAAACTGTGTTCAAGTCTATTTCTTATCAAGTCCACAAACTTAGAAAATATTTTTTGGTGTATACTTCGCAAACGGAGTGACGACGCGTTTGTTTGGGCTTAAGTAAACTGGAGTTACTCCGGTATACTTCATCTCTTCGGTGCCCGGGTCTGTAGCTTGTGCATTCGTTAATGCTTTCGTGCCCGTGGGAATCGGTGACATCTGCAACACGCCATCCTGGTCATGCAACCAGGATGACAAATCTTTCCGTTTTGAGATTTCGCGCTATCCTTTCTTCTCTCGAGTTTTTATTCCTTTTACTCCAGGAGGAATACTTTGTTCTCGGATTGAACAAAACTGAAAGCGCGCCCTAAAAATACATGTAAACCACGACGAATTCTGCTAAAGAAATAATGGAGCCCTTATGCAAGGTGGATTTTGTGCTAATTACTGTCAGGTTTTTCTTTAAAAGTATTCTCCGTTGCTGCATCAAGTTTTCTTTACGATGCATAATTTTAGTAGTATTTTTGATCGAAATGCTAGTTGTTATCACGTGGTTGTGAAATGACTGGAACGGGGACACGAGGAGTGTGATTCCCGGCTACTTCCCTCATTCCCCATTTGGCTGCACAACAGCTTGACAACATCTGAAAACCTGTTCAGAAAATTAATATCAGTCTAAATTTCGAATTTAGTGACAAACATAGCCATTTTCCATAATAGCTTTTTCAGTTTCTGTTTTCTCAACCGGCATTTCTCAATTTGATTCCACGTAATCGCATGAATTTGAAATAAGGTCTTCGTTAACGAAAATATTCCTCTAAAATGTTTTATTTTTATTCTAATGAAATTCCTAGCTGAAAACTTAGTTCTCATTCTTTCTTTATTGCCTGATCCTTGTCTGTAAAACACTTAATTATGAAAGAGCAAAGAAAACCTCATCTATTGATACAATAGGAGGCATTTGAATCTTTTGCTTACTCATTCTCCATAGAACACATGTTCGTAACTCTAAAGGATGGTAACTCATTCTTGAAATCAACTAAATATACAGCTATTAAGTAAAGTTATTGATCAAAGAACTTTAGATTGTCTATCTCATTGTTTTACCTCAGTATAAAAATTGTGAAGGGACCGGGTTAGACTTAAATAAATTTTAGTTTCAAATTGCTGGTTTGCACTCAGTCCCCAGAGACTCAAAAGACAAAGAACGTGGCGGCCATGTTGGTGTACACAACAAGAGAAAGTAATTGCTACTCTATTGTTATTGTACACCAACATGGCGGCTATGACGTGACGTGCAAACCACCTATAGAAATATTTCAGGTGTCGAGCTGCTGACAAAATTAGCATTTTTCGAAAATGATTCTCTTTCAATGTGCAATATTTTATCTTAGAAAAGTTGAGGTTCCTTGCAATGGAGTTTTACGCTGTCAGGGCTTGGAAAACTGGGGGGGCCGCCGAGAGCCGAAGGTGCGATCCTTCCAGGGGGTCCGGGGTATGCTCCCCCGGGAAATTTTGAAAACTAGTTTATCTAAAAACGTATTTCCTGGGTTTTAAACGATTTGAAAAAAATCAGAGTGTCTAAAATTAGTAAAATATAGTCCAGTTTTCCTCAGACTTGGGGTAATTTGGCGAGCTTGACACATTTGCTGGGAAAAAACTTGGGTGGTACGGCCCTATCTCAGGCACTGCTTCTTACGTAATGATAAAGAATATTTTATTATGTGACAGTTACAGTTACCGTTGTATTTTATTTTTCACACATTGGTAATATATATGTCGCAATTTTGTTTAGAAATGAACAGCGCGAGCGACTCATGAAAACATGATGATATAACGAGATTAAAATCTGTTGTCTCTTTCTTGTGCTGGGGTGATGTCACCAAACAGCTGTCTTCTTTTTAAAAAGGTTTTTATGTTTCTTCTGTAGCTTGGAGATACTTCTCCACCCTGGGATAAAAATTGCAATAATGTTGATAATAATAATAATAATAATAATAATAATAATAATAATAATAATAATAATATTAATAATAATGGTTGAGGTGTGACAAGTTGACAAGGTGTACACGCTGATATAATATATCCACTCTCATAAAAATGTATGTGTATAATTCTTTTTTAATATGTATAAAGTTTTAATAGTGGGTCTGCCTTGGGCCAGTTGTGCATAATGAAACTGTTTGAAAACCTGTTGCCAGGTCTTGCAGGTGGGATTTGTAACTTTACTTTTACATTTGCATAAGTAAGGTTACTAAATGAGCAATAAAACATATCAAAGAGGAAACAAATCCATTTTTAACACAATTTACCACAAGATTGCCTAAATACGCCTTCAAGGCCTACGAAAATTAACTGTTAGCTCATGATGCCCTCAAGTTTTCGTGATTCATGTTCTTTGATCATGTGCGAGTCCATTTCCTTTCGCTACTACGGTATTTTGTACATTGTCTAGCTTTGTCAAATTTATTTTAGTTTTAACATTCATAATATCTACTTAATGCTTGTTAAAATAACTCAGATTTTATAAAGTGAAAAACATGAAGCAGCCATGACCTACTTAATTATCATTTTTCTCATTACTCGTCTGAACACATGTCTTACCATAGGGTTGAAAAAGTTTACATTTTATTTTAGTGATTACAACTTGTGATTTATAGATAAAGTAAGAGGCTCCAAAAGATAATGTTAATAATCCTAGTAGGAACAGAAGTACATGTTAACCTTTCTTCCGCTCCGCTCAGTGGGAAGACTTAAAAGCGGATATCTTCGAAGAGCACATCAGAAGGTTTTTGGAGTTTGTGCATATATACACTGTACAGGAGTGTATAGGCTCTTCTTACGATCAGCATCCATGACAATTCTGACATATTAGAGTGAAACTTTTCATTTCACTGAACCTTTACCCTTTTTAGCAAAGGCTGAATGTTCTAT
>JAOBYF010788090.1:0-13956 GCA_025403605.1 Parazoanthus darwini
AAAAGTCTTTTAGTTTTGCATTGAGTCACAGAAATTCTAGAAGGGAAGGGTAAGAAAAGGAAAGGAAACGCTGCCTTGTTAAAGCCAACAAAAGAGACCAGACACGTCGAAGGTCTTTGATTTCCTCGCCAACCCAAGCAAAGGCGACTTTTTGGAAGTTTCAGTGATGACAAAAAAAAACCAATTTCGTTAATTTGGCTTTATCTGGCTCACAATTAGGTTATTCTCTGGAAAACAGTTGAACCTGAGATGAATTTCATAAGTAAAGAGAAAATAGCAAGAGAAAGATCCCAAGGAATAACACTTTCAAGAGAGAAAAGGCTGTAAAACTCTTGGCAACAAGCAACAAAACGGAAAGAATCTTAGCTTGTACGCTCTGCTGCACCCAGTCATTTTCCCGGATCTCTAATTTTCTTATGTAGAGTTTATTTTTTTTAAAAAAGTACAGCCATTCAAGTGAGAGTGAGGCCGAAGGGTATCTGTGGAAAGACTTCGGTCATAATAGCGGGCGATACTGATACGTATCGGCTTTCGGCCTCACCCTCACTATGCAGGCCTCCGATATTATCGCCCGATGTTACAGTCTTTTTTTAAGAACTAGTAAGTGCTAACTTCCAAATTTTTTGCCAGTTTTCAGGCCGAAATGTTCCACCCAGAGATCCCTAAAACATAGAATAACACCGGAATGACGTTTGTAGAGCGTACACCTTTATTCTTTAACTACAAACGAGTGTTTTGAATCCCCTTGCAGCTTTTGTAGCATTTTTCTGGGAAAATCATTGAAATATAATGTCCTCATCATCTGTCCTTATCGTGCCATCGGGCACACAAGGCCTCAACAACAGTTCTATAAATATAATATATTGGTTAAATTATTTAAAAGGAATTTTCCTAGAAATGACTTTAAGACTTTGGATTGGTATAATACTTCAAATAAGTCTGGAAATTTTGATATCAATAAATTGTATGTAATCGTGCAGGTTTTTTGCTCGATTCGGGAAAATACCAGTCATGGTTTGTGTTTTGTCAAGCCAAAAACGGCGCAAAAACCAGCATGCACGATTACATGTTCTTCATCCCTGACTATAAATGTAGTTCTGAAAACAAAAAGTGAAAAAGCGAGTGCTGTTCAGTTTCCCGCGCTTAGGAGACCGCACTCCTTCAAAAGATAAGTTTTGGCGGGAATTTTGTAATGAATGCGTTGATCGCTTCGATTTTTCCCTATTAATTTTCTATGAAGCGACACAAAGATTCCAAGCAAGAAAGAAATCAAACTGTCTGTGATACCGTCTGAAATCATGACACTGTCGTAATTTGGTGAAAAATCACGATAGTAACCTGGCCTGTGATTGGCTGAACTCATTTTCAGGGATAATAAAACACCTTATTGTGTCCTGCTGCAACGGTTTTTTTGTGTATTTCATTATTTTTTAACTATGCTCACACGATGTTTTACGACAATAATTGCAGATTTAAACAGCTGATAACACAGGTCCCCACTTGTTGTAGAAGCTTTCCTTGGCGTGAGACGCGACACCGTCCATGTATAGGGCGTTCAAGCCAGGCTCCAGTCTCTGGATGTTCTATCAGGGAACTTAAAAGAACCCATTCACTTGTCACAAAGAAAAGCGTAAGTCCGAAGTTGTGGTCTCTCCCCTACATACAGTTCACTCTAACTGGCTATATCCTGTTCTCCGAGGTCAGACATGGACCGTATAGCGGCTGCCGGAAGCACCTGTTTGTACTTTCGGTTCGACCTCGTGAGCTGCGTATTAGTAATTCAGGACTAACCAGCTGCAACGTTGACGATAAGTTACACCGCACACTGAACTCTAAATTTTTACTAATCTAAACTATTACAAAATGAATACAGTTATATTAAAGCTAGAGTTTATGGATCAATCCCGGTTTGGGGTGCAATGTAACACGTCTTAAAACTACCGAGCTCAACCTGTTCGATATAGTAAACTGTGCACGGCTTTAGACGAGACTAGCTGGGATTTTTTAGTTTGCAAATACAGTTTGCAAATCTTGAAAACATTTTAGGAATTTGTTTAAGACTTTACCATCACAGTTTGGTGCTACCTTTAACTAAGCAGCTTAAGAACTCTAATTAGAATTAGTAGGTTTTGAATGGCTTAGGATTTCATTGTCACTATTAAAATCTACTATACGGACTTGCAGTCATGCAATTACTTTACAAGTCCATAGCACTTGAACTTTCCCAACGTGTAGTAACCCTCTTCCCCTGGATCATCAAAGTCTCCAAACCGGAGTTGAATAACAGGCAGGCTGGATTTCTCAGACAGCAGTCCACTGTCGTTACGCCATCCTGCGGAATAATTGTTGCAGTTACACCCTTTGCCACCTACACACGTGTTGTTCATTCCGCATGCGCACTTTCTACTTCCAGGAGCTGCTCCACCCCAGTAGTACATAGGCTTTCCATCGCGGGACACCCACCAAGCGTACATTTTTTCAACAAACATCACGTCACCGTGACACTCGAACATGATGAACTGCTCACAGTGAGAGCTGGCTCCAGTGAGGCCGGCGAGCTGAGAAATTGTGACTCCGGTGTAGCTCACGTTCCTTTTGAAACATCCTGATACTCCACAGCCTTTCACGTGTTCCCTTGCTTCCCTGTTGTGACCAATAACAGTCACGCCAATCTCCTTCCTGTCTTCCATGTCACAGTAAACTGTAAACGGATCTTCACCCCCTTCCCCGTCGGGGTCGATAGTATAGTTTCCTGACGCTTTTAACGGAGAAGCTTCCTTCATATAACTGCAGGTCGATTCAGGGTGGTAAATCTTGACATGTGATGTGGCATTGATGAAGCTGAAATATGTTTTCACGGTACACACGTAGCGACCAGAAAAATATCTAGTAACGTTCAACAAAACTAATGTTCCGTTTGGATGCAATAGACGAGTTGCCGGCAGATCCCCACCTTCACGTTGCCAAGTAACATTACTGAATCTGGTGCCTTGGCAATCGAGATAAATATCAGATCCGGAAGTCGCTGAAATGTTCACTGGCGGGGTGGTGATGAATCTGAGAAGTGGTACTACTGTGACCTTGGTATCGATTTCTTTTGCGTTTACCACATTCTCAGCCTTGCAAGTGTAAGTCCCGTCGTCCTTGTGAGGCGTGACACGAGAAAGCGTGAGTTTTTCTCCGTTACTCGTGCTGTTGCTGCCGAGCTTTCTTCCAGCTTTGCTCCAAGAGACTGTCGGGAAGGGCTGACCTGTGGCATTGCACACAAGAGTAACACTTTGCTGTTCCTCGACCCACACAGAAGGTTTTGTTGTTATGACAACGGGCTCTGTAAATAAACATTACTAAAAAATATCAGGATGGCATTAATGTTAAAATAAGGCCTTCTACAGAGCTAGGCAATTGATCAAACATTGAGTCTCGTCGCTGATCTGGTAATTAGACATAGTTATGTATCTTCTAGTTATGTTTTCAAGTGTTTATAAGTTTTTCTTTCCGAACAGAGCTGCAGTTTTATGGACAAAGAAAAATAAAGGAAAATAAACATAAAGTGGGGTACGTAGAAAACTAGTTGTTGCCAACGGTGAGTGAAGTACTACCTGCGATTTCTCTTTGGGAGAGGAAGTAAGCAGGGATGATGAATCTTTAAAATTATTAACCTTAAAACTGTTAACGTCGTAATTTCAGTGCATTTTATTGTATTGCATGCCATTTCGACACCAGCTACAGCTTTAATGTCGAAAGTTATACTCCAATGGAACATAAATATCGCAAAACCCGTTAGAAAATGTAAAGCCAACAAGTTTCTTTAGAACACATTCAAACAAAACTTTTGCTGTGTAGCGGACTCGCAAGGGAGGAGGAGGAGGGGGAGGGCCGGAAAGAGAATCAAATATTTATTAGTGTTGGACAATCCGAAGATTAATGCAAAAGAAAGACGCTTTTTAGCGTTTGACAAGCAGTCTGCAGGGAACATCGGGCGCTATCAATGATATGCAAGTGTGTCATACATTCTAATTTAAAATTTTTAGATCACTTACCAAGAACCGGAAGAGAGTCTGCCCCCTTTATCTATGTGAGGAAAACGATAGTAATATGATAAGTCTGTATTGCGCTAACTACATCTAAAGATGCTCACACCGTTTCAAAATACCCGTGTTAGGATTGTTTTCAACGTGCAATAATAACTAAAAGTAACTTAGAACACGGGCTGTAGAATAATTGTGGTTTGTAGTCAGTGAAAATTTTATTATTTAAAAATTCAAGTTTCCATACCTCTGCTGTGTCTTATTCTTTCTGTGTTATTTCTTTCTTGTGGGAGTGTTTCTCTCGCAGCCGTAATCTTGTAGTCATCGATGTGACACTAGTGCTCAGTTCTACACACGGCCAAACGGTCAATTCAATAATAACATAAAACTAAAATTAAAATTTGAAAAGACAAAACGTGTTCTTTCTCTTAAATTTTGAATGAACTAAGAACTTTGCACTCGTTAAATCGTTGAACTGAAAATGGCGGCTGCGGGAGAATTTGTTTAAAGCAAACACTCGCAAAATAAAGAAAAAAGAGAAACAACAAGACACGGCAGAGTAAATTCTATCTTTACGGTTTGTTTGCGATCGTCGGAGACAGAAACGAGACACGTATAAAACAAATATTACGACGGTTTCCGTCTATATGGGAAACAGGCTTTAGAATGTTTTCTATCTTTACGGCAGTTCTGTGACCGTTTTGGACGCGACGACAACGGGAAATAGATGATACTGGAATGTCATCATAAATAGTTTGCGAACGATCGCAAATACTTTGCAGTTTGTCGTAAACAGTTTGTTGATCATCGCAAACACCCTCTGCAAATTGTTTGCGTCTGTTTGCGACGACTTGCGTTTATATTGAAACAAGTTTTACTCTGCGCCGTAGAAGTAAACTATTATTATTATTATTATTATTATTATTTTTGTTGTTGTTGTTGTATAGTTTCACAATATGGTACATTTTCCGATCCATTATTACAGAAAAAAACAAGGTGAAAACTAACCTCCTCATAAACCCATCCTGGTCGTTTGTTGAAAGACCCCGGATGTCTTGTCTTGGTTGAGTAGTTGATCTCGCATTGACTTCTTGTGTCACGTGAGTCGGTTTTTATTTGAAAGTTAAACGATCTGCACCGCTGGTCCTTGATACAGTGGCTCTCGCACCTTTGCTGCACTGACAGGTTGTGAGTAACTACCACGTGATCTTCAAGAGCCCAGTCTATTGCATAATAGGGACCCAAGAAATGATTAGATAACTTTCAACTCAACAACAAAGAAGTCTCGTACTTGACGTATGCGCGGGGCGTAAGCGCAGCGTAGCGAACGAGTCAGTATGTGATTGTGTGGGGTTTGCATGTACATTCGCGTGTCCATATTGATGTATGCGTGTATCTGTATGAGTGTTTCCGTGTACGTGCGTGTGTGTACGCGGAGGGTGAGCAAGTGTGAGTACACGCTTTTTGTAAGAACCAGTAAATTTGACCGAGGCTCATTGTTCTTAATTTATTGGCAATTCGAGCCTCAAATCGTTCTTAAATTGTTCTTCAAGTCTCTATATATGTGGTTTAAGGAGGCTCGAAACAGTTTAACAGTTTTCAATGCCACTGAACTTTGTGAAAAGCTTACTAATTTGTAGAGATAGATTACACCTACTTGTTAACAGCTGATGCTACTGTAACCTTTAAGCTAATGAACTCTTGCTCTCCCTCGGAAACTTGTGTTACCATGCCAACTTGACAAGGCCTCGAATTACCTTATTTTTAACATTAGATTACGTTTTACACAAAAATTATTCAGTGAACTTCCTTTTTTATTTCATAAATATTGTTTGCACATCAAAGAGCACATTTAAAGAAAGTTTCAAAGAATTCTGTCAAGAGGTTTCGGCGCCACCATAATATTTAAAAAAATTAAGGTGGCGCCAAAACTTCTTGACAGAAATTTTTCAAAACTTCTTCAAATGTGCATTTTGATGCGCAAACAACTTTGATGAAATAAAAAAAGAAGTTCACCGACTACGTTTTATGTGAAATGCAGTTAAATGTTAAAAATAGGGTATGTTTGAGGCCCTAAAAATTGCCATAGCAACAGAATTCCGTTGATACTACAAGGATTGATAAGCTAAAACGTTGTTGTATGACCAGCTTACAATAACTGGTACGAATCCATCATGATATTTGAGAAAGCCTTTCATAAAGTTCAGTGGTACAGCAAAATGGAACAGGTTGGAGCCACCTTAATTAGTATAAACGGAAAAAAAACTAAGCCTAAATTACTGCAAAACGTGTATTGGAAAACGAATTGCTTGGCGGGTGTTTTATTTTCATCAATTCATCCCCGCGAATTTATCATGGATTCGCTTAGTCATTTTCCGAGATGATTTCCCAGAAAAAAATAGCTATCGAGTCGAACCTCAGCAAGTTCTTAACTAAAAAAGTTAAAGAAATCTGAAATGATTCAACAATTGAAAATGCTTGTCCGAGTTTGTTCACAATACCGGAAGCAAACTTTCTGATACAATATCTTAGGGGAGGAAGTTCCAACGATTTATTGTATGGGGGAGATGGATGAAGGTTAAAACCTAAAAAGGTACCCTTAATTAAATGGATGGCTGATACGTTGTTTGCACTGACGCCAATAAGGTTATGAGAAAGTTTACATTCTGTTTTGATTTGCCTGGAAATAGAAACTTAGCGTTTTCCATGACGCAGGTCCTTTATTATTTTCAATGATGTTGTTTTGAGTTCTGTTGTGGGGGCGAATGAGAATTTTTGTTCCTGACTCCCAAGTCTACCCCCTAAACACACCAGTAGAGTCCGTCTCAATCAATTACTCTTGATATTCAGTGGATTATTTTATCAATTTGTCCGATACTCACCATGGGTCAACGAAAAATACGTGGGGAGTGAGCACGTGTTACTTTTTGCCTCGACCAGAGCAACTTTCCTCAACAGAAACAACAGCGTAATAAAGATTTTATGTTCCATTGTTTTGCACTTAGCTGACGCCTGTAAAATTAAACAGGAAGTTTTATTACTTTCTTTTTTTCAGCAAACTATATTTTTTCTCTGTACTAAAGTCTCGTTAAAGTGCAATGTGGCTTTGGTGTAACATGTGTTAACAAAAATGCGTGAATCTATTTTTTTTTGTTTCTATTTACTGATGATGAAAATGGTGCTATATTTGTTTAAGCTGTTATAAATAATTTGTTTAAGATACACACTTTTTTATCAAGAACAAACTTAATAAGAACATTAAGGCTGATTTTGCCCAAAAATAAAAACAAAACAGGAACAAACTGAGGCTAAATAAAAATTTTTTGCAAGTGTACAATGTTGAACTGCAGTGGTCCTAATGGGACGAATAGTTTTGAAAAAAAATCTGTTTTCTCTGCGTTGGCGAGTAAGTAGAAAATCGGTTTTGATCAACTAGGTATATTTTCCGCCGTAAGATTCGTGGTAAAGCTGACATTTCGAGCGTCAGCCCTTCGTCAGTACGTACTGGTTAGCTTTCTTTAAACTATAGAATTCTAGTTTCCTTTCCTTTTTCTAAGTGAGTATTAACGTATATTTTCAAGAAAAGTGCTAACTGGAAATATTAGTTATTATACAATACTGGTATGGTTAACATTTGAAACATAAAATGAAAAGTAAACAATTCCTTACAGCTCTAATTAATAATGGGGTAACCGGACCGGAGTTTTTAAAATAAAAGCTATCACCTGTTATTTCTAAATACTATATAAATGCTGGTGGACTGAACTAAATGAGCGAAACAGAACATAAGGAACTTTTCCTTGTGAGCTTGTTTTGTCTTAATCT
The DNA here is from genome assembly GCA_025403605.1 of Parazoanthus darwini. Lineage (NCBI taxonomy): Eukaryota > Metazoa > Cnidaria > Anthozoa > Zoantharia > Parazoanthidae > Parazoanthus > Parazoanthus darwini. Next base: position 7,854 of record JAOBYF010788090.1, read on the forward strand.
GGCTAAACATACAGCTGGTTGCCAAGCTGTCTTTAAATATTGATTCCAGATCGGGTGAAACAATGTTTAAATAACTCTATACACCCCCTCCGGCATCTGACGGTTGGCAGCTTAACCGAAGATCCACTTTAATACTTATTATAACAAAATCTTTTCTCAAAATGTTGTCAGGGCTTAACACAAAACACCTAAAGTTCTTCAAATGGGATATATACTCGGCTGAGTACAGTTTGACTGTCCTCGGATACCTAAAAAGACCCACGCGAATAGTAGTTAGTGTCCTTTTTTCAGGAATTTTATGGATGGGAGGGAGGATTCTTTTTTGACCCACAAGTTTTGATGCAAAAATACAATAATATATCCAGACATACAGTATAATTCATCTGAGACATCTGATTTCCAGCCCAGTCATATTCACGTTTTGTTTATTTTTCGTCCGTTCTCATGAGCATGGACGGAAAATTAAAAAGTGTGAAATTTCATTATATTTTATACTATAGTTTGCTTCAACACGACAAAATTCTATCGGATTTGGTCCGTTTTTGTACAACTAACTCAGACTTCTACCTCTATTTGCAGTCGTAAAATAGTTTTAAATCGTTTTTAAACTATGAAAATAAAAAAAGGAAATGGGTCGGGCTCTTTTTCAATTTCCGGTGGGACGCCAACCAACTTTTTTAACTTGGCCTAATCTATTTCTTGTTCAGTTTGGCCGGAATTATTTTGCACGAGAGTGTTTTTCAAAATTCGTCAATTTTGCGTGAGCCCGGAGGGCGATTACTTGTTAATCTTATACATAAAAAAATATTTAATTAAGAGGGTAGTATCGAGCGAAAAGCCAAAAAAACGTGAACGGTGTGCGTTGCCCAAGTGGCGGGAAAATATTTGCGCGCGTGTCTATGTCAACGATTCCCTTCCTTTGCCTTTTTTGCCAGATTACTCTGGGCGAGTAGCGGAGACTTTCTTTACTCGTAGAGTTTAAATGTATAGATGTGTATACCTGATACTCGACCTAACGTAACTATAAACACTTATGAAAAAGCTGATTGAAAAAAGGGATATTATAAAAATTTTCGGTTATATGACAATGGTTACTGCTCTTCCATTAATGGGACGACTAGTTTTGAAAAGCAACTGTTTTCTCTGCGTTGGAGAGTAAGCATTTTGATCAACAAGGTATATTTTCCGCCGAAAGATTTGTTGTAAGGCTGACATGCAATTCGAGCGTCAGCCCTTCCTCAGAGCAGACATCTTCCCTGACACATATAGTTTTACTTGTTTAGCTTTCTTTAAACTACAGAATTTTAGTTTCCTTTCCTTTTTTCTTAATTGTGTTTTTGAACAAAACTGCTAACTGCAAGTATTAAATATTATATAATTACTGGTATGGTTCGCAGTTACTGGTGGCAGCTAATGCACAACCTCGGGCGAGTTTAAAGGTTTATAACGTCTTATTAGTTTCCTTTAAAATCCCGCTTACCAGCGTTGGATACGGCGTAATTAAGCTCTAAAAGAATTAATGGAGCATAATTGCGGCATTTTAGGAACTCGACAAAAGGTGTGCTCAATTGCCTATTCAGTTTTGTGCTGCATTTTTGAGAGACTGACGACTAGTATTTATGTGGTAAACTTTGAATCAATTTGAAGGCTTGTAGTAGCCATTATTGAAAAAGAGGCATACATTGATTAAGCAGAATATGGGTTTGTTGCAAACCGTAACGTTTGTTGTAAACGGCTCGCGTTTCAAGCGTCAGCCCTTTATCAGAGTAGACATCCTCCCTGACACATGGTTTTCAGTACTGGTTTAGCTTTCTTTAAAATACAGAATTTTAGTTTCCTTTCCTTTTTTCTTAATTGTTTCTTGAACAAAAGTGCTAATTGGTAATATTAGTTGTTACACAATTACTGGTATGGTTCGTAGTTATGGTGGCTACTAAAGCACACTCTCTCGCGAGTTTAAAGGTTTATAACGTCTTAATAGTTTCCTTTAAAACCCCGCTTACCAGCGTTGGATACGGTACAACTTAAGAATTAATGGAGCATATTTGCTGCATTTTAGCAACTCGGCAAAAGGTGTGCTCAGTTGCCTATTTTTGTGCTGCATTTCTGTGACAGAGAATTCATGTGGTAAACTTTAAATCAATTTGAAGGCCTGTAGTAGCCACTATTGAAAATGAGGCATACATTTTTTCTAAATAAGAAACAAAATACCAACACTTATTTATTATCAACCGTATTTAGTTGGGAGAGCATGAAGTTCAGCAACTTAATTGGTTAAAGTAGAACGGTTGATAACCAAATTAGAAAAAAAATACAACAGTTTTAGTCTGTTAAAACTATTCGGCCTTTTATATTTGTATATGTGTGGTGCAAGTCAAAAACAAGTACGGGTTTCAACGATAAAGTCACTCCTCCCGGCCAAAACGAGCCAAACAAATATTTAAAACATGAAAAAACGCAGATGACAACAATAACTGATAGATATACTTGGAGAAAAAAAAATTAAAATGTTGTATTCATTGACAAAGTGTAGTAATATTTTCGGACTTTAACCACAACAGTGAGATCAGTGATCTTACCTCAAAGAAGTATCGCCGAGAGAATCAAGTTTGCTGGAGTTCCATAGACATATGAACTCTTCCTTATGAGCTTGTTTTGTTTTTGTCGGGCTAACCATACAGCTGATTGCCAAGGCTGTCTTTAAATATTGATTCTAGATGGTGAAACAGTGTTTAAATAACTCTATACACCCCCTCAGGCATCTGACGGTTGGCAGCTTAACCGAAGATGCACTTTAATATTTGTTATGACACAACCTTTTCTCAAAATATTGTCAGGGCTTAACACAAAATATCTAAAGTTCTTAAAATGGGATATAAACTCGGCTGAGTTCAGTTTGGCTATCGTTGAATGCCTAAAAACACCTCGCGATAAACGAAGGCTTATTACTGAATGTAACAGGCTGACTGAAAAGTGAATTATTGCATCTATAACTATACATGTTTATGTAGGTATTTTTTAAAAGCGAAAACAAGTGAAGCAAAAAAAATTCCTTAGCAAACTATACTTTTCGATTTCAGTTTGCAATTTTCATAAATCCCTTTACGATTGTCTTTTTTTAAGGGGTCCAACGGCAAATTTTTTCCAGCACCATCCAGGGATGGTTTTCATGGTTTGATGAACCACGCACATTGATTTCGGTAATAAAAGCGGCAGAATACTTGTTGTAAAATCGGTAATAGATGAACCCGCTAAAATCATTTTCAACCCCCTTGCTGTAAAAGCCTGGATCAGTCGGCCCCGGCATGTTATGTTCTCGGTTAATACTCTCAACTAATAGCAGCCACGTGACAAGCGATAATTATACGCTAAACATAATCACCTCGGGGGGCGTGGCGAGTTGTCCACAACAATTTGAAAGCGCAGGCAACGAGAATCAAAAAAGAAAAGAACATCGATGGTTTAAACCCACTTTAAAATCAGCAGAAGGTCTTGAGGAACTGAAAAACTCACTTTTTTCTATTTTTTGACAAAGTATTTTCTGTGAACCTTGACGAAGCGGTTTTTCATGCCGTTCGATTCGTTCCTGCGATCCAGTAACCAACGCGATTGCTAAGGCGAAGGAGGAGGGGTTGGGAGAGGTGAGGTGAGGTGAGATGAGGTGAACAACAAAAATGAATTGGTCTTAAATAGTTACCACTTTCTTGAACGTCTTGGCGTCGGTTAGGCATATAATATAATTAGTTAGGGTCTCGTTCTGAACGGCACTCTTAGTAAAAGCCTGTATCGGCCCCATATGCAACTATTTCGATTCATACTCCTAAGTATTAACGAACCATTATGCTTAGCGATCGTTATTCGCTAAGCATAATCAGTTCAAAGGGCATGGCAAGTTGTCCGCAAGAGTTTAAAAGCGCACGCGACGAGAATCAAAGTGATGACGTGTAACACACCTTCTGTACCTCCGCTACAAACCCAAAACGAACAGCTCCTAGAGAACGTAACCGATTTCAAGTACCTTGGGTCATGGGTCAACTCTGCCACCCAAAACATGAAGACCCGTAATGCCTTAACTTGGAAAGAATCAACAACATCGGCGGATCATTAGTTTCCTTTCGTTTCTCCAAATGATTTACAATAGTCGGTCTTTGCACTTTATGTTATCAAAGTTAAGATTAAAAATCGTATTTTTAAAGTTTGATAAAAAGTTAAGTTTGATAGTGTATGGTTTCAGAGAAAAACAGTAAACATTTTAAAAGCAAAAGGAGTTACTCACAGCTTTACAAACTCAAAATTCAGTGGAGGTATTGCTGTATTTGTGTTTTTTTCTTCAAATTTCATTTGGTGTTAGCTTAACAACAGAAAGAGTCTGACTCGTATTTTTCATCATCCAAGCACAAGTTGAGTTCTTCAATTGAGATTTCAAATTGAGTGATCCATCCTCCATTTTCGCCATTGTGCAAACGTTTTCTTGCTTGATCGAGTTCACGGCTGTCAAAATATTTTCAAGCAAAGCAAGATACTGTTGAATTTTCTTCTTGGTGTTCCACTTTTTCGTATCTAAATTTCCCAATCAAATAGAAAAACTCTTTCGGTAAACACATTACTCTTTAAGTGGAAAAAAGAAAGGACGCTACTCTTTTATTGTCTTTCTTCTGTCGGTCAATATGAGTTGCTCGTTTTAAAAGCACGAGGTAGCTGAACCCGGCTCCAAGGATATAGTGAAAAATATGGTGTTTTAAAAAAGTCTGAGGTTAAAGGTTTCAACAGTAACTTGTTAAAATCCCTTTCAAAATCGCATTTACAATTTGTTCTGAATATTTGGTATTTGTCTTGCTCGTTGGCACTTAGCGATAGCTCATACTACCAGTAATAATAGTCAATATAGTAATAGTGATAAACTTTATTTGAAGAGGAAAACACTTTACAGCCGATGGCTGGCAAACCTGTGGCCCTCAAAAGTTAGTTAAGCCAAAAAGCAAAGCGGAGTAATTAAATATTAGCGTGTGTCTATCATACACTTTTTAAAAACCTTTACTATAAGCAAGTCAAGGCTGAAAATAGCCTACGTTTGTAAGCGTGCAAAGCAAACATCTGTTTGAAGTTTTGTTTCAGCGTTACTATGATACGTATATGCATATAAGGCTTAGTTGGAGGGCCACCTGTCCTTTTTTCTGAACATCTCTCGGCTGCAGGTAGAACATCATCCGATAAACCAGATGCCAAAAGAGCCGGTGTATTTAAAAGAACCCACGCACTTGTCACAAAGAAAAGGGTAAGTCCGGTGTTGTGGTGTGTCACCTACAAAGAGCTCATTCTAACTGGCTGTAGTCTGTTCTCCGAGGTCAGACGTTGACCGTTTAGCGGCTGCCGGAGGCGCCTGTTTGTACTTTCGGTTCGACCTCGTGAGCTGCGTCCTCGTAATTCAGCACTACCCAGCTGCAACGTTGACGATAAGTTACACGGCAAACTTAACTTTTTAAAAATTGTCACTTATAACTAGTACAAAATGAATACAGTTATACTAAAACTAGAGTTTATGGATCAATCCCGGTTTTTGGGCAATGTAACACGTCTTAAAACTATCGAGCTCAACCTACAGTGCCCTGCTCGAACTAGTTAGACTAGTTTTTTTAGACGAGGATCGTTGGGATTTTAAAGTTTGGAAATACAATTTGCAAATCTGAAAAACATTTTGGGAACTTTTTTTAAGACTCTACCATCAGAGTTTGGCGTTACCTTTAACTAAGCTGTTTAAAAACTCTAATTAGAATTAGTAGGCTTTGAATGGCTCAGCATTTCTTTGTCACTATTTAAAATCTACTATACGGACTTGCAGTCATGCAATTATTTTACAAGTCCATAACACTTGAACTTTCCCAACGAGTAGTAACCCTCTTCAAGTGATTGATCAACATCTCCAAACCAGAGTTGAACAACAGGCAGGCTGGATTTCTCAGACAGCAGTCCACTGTCGTTACGCCATCCTCCGAAATGATTCCTGCAGTTACAACCACCTCCATCTACACACGTGTTGTTCATTCCGCATGCGCACTTTCTACTTCCAGGAGCTGCTCCACCCCAGTAGTACATGGGCTTTCCA
>JAOBYF010788201.1:0-13941 GCA_025403605.1 Parazoanthus darwini
CAAACCTTGTCAAACGAAATCCGAGCAAAGTGACACTCACTGTACCGTATTCGGGCAACGGGAAGTATGCCTGTACAGACAGAGAATTAATTTGAGCAGAACTGAAACATGAGAAGAGAATGTGCATGAGCATAATTAACAAACTAACGGAGTGAACGGTGAAGAAATTAAGCAAAAAGTGCGTAATAAATCTGAACTGTGTTTTACGTTGCCCTATTCTTTTTATTTGAAAGACTTTGGTAAATTTAACATGTTTAAACAAAAAAAACGCCAAAAGAACGACCACCCTGTTTTTATTTAGAATACCTTGTATTTTAACAGTCAATGTTACACCCGAGAGGAGAGCCAGGGGGGTACACGAACATGGGTTGGGACTTTGATTGGAAAACGACATTTGAAATCAGGCAACTTGGCCTTGTGGTTCAACAGCTGTTCTGATTAATATTACACGAATAAGAAAACAACTCCAATACCAAAAAAATTAACGTTTCAGATAAAGCGAAACTTAAATCGACAGACTAGTTATTAAACAAGAACGTTAAGAACATAGCTGGCAATTTTTCGCGCGCTTTTACTATGGCGCGAGCGTGCATCTGTAACTCGATAGACGCACGCCCGTGCGTCTATTAAATCGCGTGATCGCGTTCAACCAATAAAAATGCTAAGAACGGTTTAGGAGAATTTTGTATGTTGCCAGCTTACGTGCATTTTTCTTAAAGTGACAGAGGCGATGTTCTAAAAGAAATGGTCCATACTTTATTGTGCGTCGATCGAGTTATGGATGCATTTGGGAAGTTGGGAGAGCACGCTTCTCTCGTGCTCTCCCAACTTACCGCGTGCATCCATAACTCAATAGACGCACGCTAAGCACGGACCAAATAAAATGAATACCAGTGCAATTAAGAAAATGGCAACTTTATTAAATGGTAACAGTGGTTGTATCTGGAGGGTTGTACAGCCGCTATAGGATCGTTTAACAGAGAAAGTTCAGGTCCTTCTTTATGAAAGAACTATTTAGTTGACATACTGCCCCCATAAAAGGTATTGTCTTCGTTACAAACTATAAGTGACTTTTGACTTTTTGAAGAAATTCTGTGTGAAGAAAATCTATGTAGCCAAGAATTTGGTGCACGCATGCACAATTTGTTCATGCGACTCTCAAGTCAGTTAAAATAGAATTTCAAGACAACTTGCATGAAAAAGATTAGTATCTTAGTTCCCTCTTTTAAATAGGTATCTATTATAAAGTTGCTCCGATTCTGAAAGTAAACTATTTTTCTTTTTTTTTTGACGTCAATATTTCGGAAAGACGAGTTGAGCTTTGGCAAGATGTGTCTTTTTTGACCTTTTCGAAGTCATAAAAATGACAAATATATATATATATCATACAAATGTCTTAAATAAGTGTGTTAATTCCCCAAAACTTGCAAACTAACTTGAAATTTAATGTCAGTCATTTCTGTTTCGATTTTATTTTTTTTTATAACGAAAAGTCGAGATCAGTCAATGGGAACATGCTACTTTTTGTTCGGAATAAATCACCATTAGTTAACGCCTGCAGTCATACAGTTCAGCTTCGTAATACAGAATTAAAGGGCACTTACACTGCAAGCTGCGTAAAGAAACTCTAGTCTTTAGCCGACAGTTCAGTTCTCCGCTTCTTTACTGAGCTGAGCAATAAACCGAAGATCAAGCCAGTTCGACTCGCCAAAGACAACAGCGGCACTGAACCAATATGGGCCTTTGTGACAAAATAGCAGTACCTGGATCCGGCAGCTTAATAGCAACACTAGTAACTACGCGATCCGCGCGTCGGTGGAAAGAACGAAAAGCAAATGTTTTCAATAATATAAGTTTCATCATTTATATTTTGTTCTTTAAAGCTCAATCACACTGTTTTAACTAATACTCGACCAATATATGTAAAAATTATGGTTCCTAAGAAGGTCCAGTGATGGGCAAACGTATACATGGCACCATATTAGTACTGCTTGGTTGCTAAGAGAAGTACTCCTGGCTCTGCGAGTTCAGATCAATCCCCATTTGTTCATGTTATTTCAATGAACTCAAGTAAAACACTCAAAAGATTTTCCAATCTGAATAAGTCGACAAGGAAAATACTAAAGATTTAGCTGTCCAATTTTAAGTTTTTGCGTTAAAGCTAGGAAATGCAAAAGACTTTGTAAAAACCAGATTGACTATTCGGGCCGAAGACAAGACAAAATTTGATTAGACAAGTAATAGAAAAAACTTGGAAAAGATGGCTTTAGTGCGGCTTGAACCAACGATCTGAATGCAGGCGATTTCTTTGGTTTTGAGATGAGTGCACGCAGGGAACGACGAGTTCGAAAGTGCATCAACTTTGTGGCCATGAACTATCCACAAGTTAGACTACTTTGTTAAACTCAGTTGTCTCAAGTTTCCCACGGGTTTTACATCAGATTATCTTGCACCTGTTATGTTCAATCAAAAGTTTTCCCTGGTTGAGATAGGGGAACGTAAAACAAGGGGAAAGGAGCGGTTTAACAGATGGCACGTGCGGACAAAAAGGGAAAATGAAGCACGTGTCTTTGAAGTGGAAATTACCGGACACCAGTCAACGGCACGGAAGCCGCAAAGCATCGACAGTTTCCGTTTACAATAACGAAAAGAGGTACCAACGAAAGAAAAGTAATTTAGGGTCCAGTTGAAGTATCTTAGTTTTAGTTTCCTTGCGCGATCAATTTCTGAAACTAGAGCTTGACTCATTGGAAGTAACATGCCAAACAACAAGGAATGGCCCCTTACGGAAAAAGGAAGTCGTTGTGTGTGTGGAAACGTCCAAACACATCCATTTATATACTTTTTAATCGTCAAGTGAAAAGGATTGCTTTCAATAAGTTGAAGTCTAACTAAAAGGCATGCACATGAAAGTCACAAGTACTTGGTTCAAGAGAGGCAGAAAAAGACATTAAATTACACTGGTAAGCGATGCTAAATTTTATTGTGTATTAGGAACGAAGTTTCTTTGATAGATTTTCTGGAAAGATACGTTTTACTTTCTTGCGCGTCAGGAATAGGTAAGCCAGTTTTCTGCCATGTCAAGACTTTGTTTGTCTAATTTGCACAATGACCGTAGGAATTCGAAAGTAAGCAAAGCTTGATATCTGATGGTAATTATTTGCAACAGAAATAAAGAAATCCGTGAAGAAAAATGTATTAATTCAGGTTTGGTGGAACTTCGTATTATCCAACATAAACGAGTTACCAGGCTTGCTGTACGAGACCAGGAAACAAAAAAAACCCTGTACATAGGCTTAATCCGCATTACCGTTATCGCAAACCACGTGCGTGTAGCCGAAGAAAAAGTCACCCACTCATAAACTAAACTTTAGAAGCTTTCACACGGTTGATTGTCAACTGAAAGTACGTTATAAAAATGTATACCTTACCTTACCTATCTTCTTCGCCCTCAGTTGCGCATAAGGCCTTAATACCTTCTATAAAAGCGTATAGTGTCAAGCAGTTTCTGTTCTTCGACAAGGATATTTCCTTAAAATTACTAAAATTAATCAAGATCTCTGCTAACTGGTTGAACAACTAATTGTTACTCTCTCCTGAAAACCGGCGGAGTATTTTAGTGGTCATGTTATTTGTTGCAAGTAAAGCAGGTTTGGGAAAAGCCGGTGTAGCTGAGTTTTAGTTGTTCTTTAGTTTGCGCTATTCTACAATTTACTTTAAAAGAGATAAGTAAAAAGCAGAAAAGTTTACAACCAGCTTAAAAGCTGGATTAACTTTGAAATTATCCACTACTTTTAGAAATTATTATAGGAAGGAAAATAGAAACTTAGTTGAAGATAGGAGAAATGTCTTTATGTTGAAAAAGAACTTTGAAATAAAAAAAATGTATGGCTTGATTACGTAAGTAGCGTAGAAACATACCTTGCCCAGCAACCACGTGAAAACTCGTGTATGTACTAGGCAGTGTTTACAAAATTTAACAGGTGCACGATTGTTTTCAGATTGTTATTACATGTTCGAAAAAACTTGCATTGATCCCAAAGCTAGAAGCCTGCTGCGTTCTATGTTGAACGTAACATTTGGCAGTGTGTGTTTCGAAAGTTCCTTTTGAATTGATCTCTTTGCGTTCAAAAACAAGGTTTAAATACGTTTCGATTTCAAAAGTTGTATCAATACGAAATAAGAAGCTTTTCTAATCAATAAGATTATACACCGTTTATTGCTGTGCTTGCTTGCTTTTTAGTAAAAAACGAAGATATTATAATAAGTTTTAAATTATTTTAGTTTACTGTTTTTCTTCCTTGAAAAGCAAGCTTCTGGCAGTTTTGCAGGTCATTTAGCGTTTACTTGTGTGTGTTCTTGTTTCTCAATTAGTTTCGAGAATTTATCACTAAAGTTATGTCAAAACACAGTGTCGGCTACCTTGCTAAAACGAGTTTACTTAGCGGTGAATTATTTGATGTGACGACCACTTTTTCAATAAACATTTTTTTATATATTTTAGTGTATAAAGATCTGTTGAAGCGAATCCTTTTTCTCCAGTTGGTTTGGCGGTCTTCCAAAAACATTAAACACAAAAGCGAAAATGTGTTGTCTTTTTTAAACGATCTTTTGTGACCCTTTTAATGAGCTTGTCAATGTTGGACATCAGAAGACTATCTTGTAAAAAAAGACATGAGCCTACTATTTCCTCTCTACGTTTATCTCAACACACTAGTTTGCTCTCGTTGCAGGGCGTTTCATGAGCTACATTACAATACAACTTAGAGTTATTTTTTATCATCTTATAAGCTGGAAACAAACTTGTTGAGGTTTGCATATATCTATATGGGGCCATGCTCACAGTGCACCATCCTCTTCATTGATACCAGCATTCATCGGGACTGTCGTGTTACAAACTTGTAGCAAATATGTATGGACTTTATGTCTCCTCGGCTTGCCATCCTCATGCGCACACCTTCCGCTTGCGTTTGCTCGTGCTTCAGGAATTTCCTAGTGTGAAATGAGGCGAAGCAAGCACAGACGTAGCAAGAGCTAAAGACAGAAAAAATCACAGCTCGTCGCTTACTTCACTTGCGTCCTCTGAGTGTTAATGTCCTCGTGCTTGTGTCTGGGTTTGTGTCTTTAGTGTGAACAGGCCTTTAGTTATTTCCTCCAAACTTAAGCATTACTCTTCAAATATATTAAACACAATGAAATAAATTTGTTCGGTCCTCAAGCCGTACTGACACAGTCCCTTTTCATAAAACTGCGACTAATTTTCGCGTATTGCTTGCATTTTCTTCCGCAGAAACTGGTCAAGAGCAATCTGGAACGAGTGGTAATTTTGCTGCCTCGCGACAGGATGAGCAAGTGAACTTAATTCAGTTTTAAAAATGAAGTTTGTTTTACTTTGTTGAACACTGTGCTGCCACACAAACTGCGACTGAAGTATATACTTCCGTACTCTTCTGAAACAAATCTTGATTTAATTAAATACCGCGCGTGTTAGTCTTAATCTGTATCTAAAGCTACCTTTACGTCCAGGAACAAGCCTTGCCCAAACATCTACTTTCCTTTGAAACTATTTTTTCAAAAGAGTTTCTTTCTGTATTACAAAGGTTTTGATACATATATTTTGCTTAACAACACAGAAAATTAGTTTTTAAAGCCGCGGTATTTTTACAGAACAATATAGTGCGGTACTGTTAATCCCTTTCAAGAAAGCTTTTAAAACATGCAATACTCGGCCTATGATACGGACATCTCACACTTCGTGTCGACCGCTGTTTTATGTTACAATTTTTTTTAATTTTATGTTTTCTGATCTAAAGGTTCTACTTTAAACCAGGTAGGATCAAACAAAACAGTAAAAGAGAGAGACTGACAGAAACACTGGTTAGCTGATGTGCGTTGAGTTCGATTTCTCGTGTCAGTGTTAAATACTTAATTTAATGAACTTGCAAAATAATCGTTTTTGATCAAAACCAATAACCAAAACAATGTAAACAAAGACCAACGTTTAAAGGGAACACAATTAACAATATTGGTGATTGTTTTTAAGCAATTGTGCACTAGTAAAGCGTAAGAGAAAACAGATGAAGTCGCGTGAGCTTCAGCGGGTGCCGCACCGTAACAAACCAAGCACCCCATCGTGTTGTTATAAACTAACATTTTGTTTTACTAGTATTTATAGCTACGTTGCCTTAAATTGTTTACCGCTGTCACAATGCCAACAAGTGGGGGGTGTTAAGAACAAGCAGGGGTGTTAAAATCTTTTGTGGTGGTTCGTGACTCCATCATGTGTTATCTCTTTAGGTGGTCATTGATATGATGAATTAATCAACTGTTTATACCAACAACCTCCTTTTCTTACTTGAGTTATTGTTTTGCAAAGCAAAAGCATCAAAAAACAGATTTTAAAAAAAAAACTGCACGGTGTCTTCAAAGCCTGAACAACAACCAATGCAATTCTTTAAAGCACGTTTTTAAAATTGTGCTGCCACAGCTAAAATAAAACGTAAACAACAGGGTGGTATACAAAAAGACACCTTATCAAGTAGGATCAGCAGGCGGTCGTCAAATGACTATCTATAGCTGAAAGCTATGGAAGCTTTTGAAGATTCGAAATTAACTGCCACCTCTGTTTAAGTTTCTCTTTTAGTACCATAAAGGAAAAAAGAAAAGTTTGCAGCCGACCGTTCTTAGAAGTGCAATGTTAATCGGAGAAAGAAACGTGGTTGGTTCAAGCGCCATTGATCAGTCGCGAAGGAATACCATTGTTCTAAAGTTTATCAAACTATGAGAATAGAACCCCTTCTCTCCTCCCTCCCACTCTTCGTTACCTCCCTCCTCTTCCTTCAAATGTTAACAATCATAAATTCGGTAACAGAAACACGAAAAATATAATTAACAGACCGTCTTTCGACCCATTGTTGCTATGCTTTCCTGCCTGTGTTTTCGCACCAATAAAGGTCTACTATGTCGACGCTTTTCATCGACTCGTCATTAGGAAACCAATGAAATCAATCAAAACTACTGGCCTAATGTTGGACTCGAGCTGGAAATGAGGCATCCTATCTGATAACTACGCTAAGCGCTTTTTACAAGTTTGTGAAAATTTACACTTCCGTTTTGAACCAAGGGTTACCTTTAACGCCATCTACTATTCGTGCTAAAAAACTATCGAGCGTGTGAATAAATTTAAAATAAATGTAATAAAAATATTATCATTGAAACCTTGCTTTTGGTTTTACATGTTTTTTCTGACTTTGTTATCAAATATCTTCGTTCCTGACACGCTATTTTTTACTATCGTAGTAATTTAGTGACAGTGAATCCCACTTAGGTTTTGAATGTAATCCTTGATGACACGAAGGTTCAATCAGCTCATCTGATCGTTGATGCTGACATTAAAAGAAAGTTGCTTGACTAAATATTACCTTTTTTCAGTCTTAATAGAAAAACATATGGGTGTGCAAAAAAAAAAGGGTGTTACGAATCAATTCTAGATCAGTAGATGCAATAAATAAATTTTATTATGCAAAACTGTTCCTTTATGTCCGTGTTCGCATAGCCATAAGTCATGTGACGGGTACATTCTCTCCCTTAGGAGGTCGCTAAAATCACTACTCTATAAAGCAGGTTTCAGTTAATCACCAGCTATCGAAAGTAACGCTCATTTACATACCTGATAAGTAGGTAAGTTTCCCCCATTCGAAATGTTCACACCCCAAGCTTGAGTCAAGCAAACTCTTGGAATTATTGGCAGCATTTTCGACTATCATGTTCCCTGATATCTTATATCCATCCATTTATAAACATGTTTACACCAGGGCCACCAGGATTAAAGCAAAAAAATAGACTTTTTGTTTTCACTGTATTAATTATTTAGTAACTAACAACGGCTAAGTTTTAATTACTAGGGGGCGATAAATGAATATTCAAGATCGGAGAGTCTTTTTTCTTTACTTTTTGTTTCAGTTTTTTAAGAACAACAAATCACGGTAATGATTACAGTTCTTGACTTATTACTGCATGGTTAAGAATAAGTAGTGAGCTCCTGTGGCTTCCCCGTCTTTGTTTCCCTCCTAGGGTAACTTTTATTCCCGCCTCTACACAATCTGTTTACGTAAGTAATTCAACCGATAGTGGAGCTTTCCTTCTTTTCTAGTCTTGATATTGAAAGACCTTCCTTCCCTTTAAAACATCTTTCGGAGATACTTGCGAGTAAGTCCACGTTTTCAGAATCAAGTGTTTATCAGCAAAACTTGTTGACAACCAGTTGTTTTGAGTTGATTTCTCTGTTGGGGTGCACCAGCCACTCGGAACAATCTTGTGGCCACTAGCTGAGCATGTGCTTATCAAACTTATCATTGAAATGTAAATTGAAACTTGTAAAAGTCTGTCTTTAGAAAGAATTCGACTTTATCCGGCGTTGCGTGTATTTTCCGAATTCTATGTACAACTATATTCCTTTTGTATTTAGAGTATAAGTCAAAAAAGTCATATTCTTCATCTTGCATGTTTTCCAGCTAAAATTATATATCACTAGCTGTCTTTGTGTTAATAACAATTAAAAGGAAAAATCACTTTTTTATTGTTAAGAGTTTCCCGGCAGATAAAAGAGTTTTTAAAAGTGCCTTCCCACGAAAATTGCCTGAGGCATCTCTCCTAGATATTTAATCAAATGCAATTGATTGTTTATTAAGTCAATTAAGCGCTAGTGAAAGGGACTTCGAACACAAAACTCTAAAAGGCCTCCAAACGCAACTAATTGGTGAAATTCATGACCAGTGAGGATTCGGTCTTCGTTACAAAGACTTTAATAACCCTCGAGTTTAGATACTCAAATGCTAACGTTGAGGAAAGTTTAAAGTTTTATAAGTTTGGTGAGCCGTTTTTAAACAGAGTAAACTTTGCTTCGGTGCACGTTATAAATGGAGTCGCAGCCGTTTTAAGGATGTAACTATAAGACATAACTCCCAAATACAGTAAAACTAGCTTCATGGACGTGCACTTGCGAGTTTTTAATATGGGCACACGTGTAACTTCTCCTCTACACCGTCGTTTCCACTGAATGATTATGTCTTGTTGTCTTTGTAACGTCTCGGCAGCTCTTTGCTCTCTTCAGGTAATGCTGTCTTTTGTCAGATCCGTAATTCACATGGGATCTATTAAATAAACGTTTTTCTTATAGCTCAGAACGGCTTACATAATAAATAGACACTGAAACGTAACGGTTGTTTAATGATGTAAAGGTACATCAGCCCTATTATTTGAACTACAAAATTAGGTCCTTCAATTATCTTATCAAACTTATCCATAGTAATTAGCATAATCTTTTCAAGTACAAAAGATATCGATTTAAGAAATGAACTATTTCAAACAAAATGTATAACTTTTTTACTGTGCGAGTTTTGATAGGTTATACTTGAGTAATTTTGCACTGTCTACCTTATGGTTTGTATTTGTTCTAAAATAAAAGTCTGACCTACTGCAATACTCCAGAAATAAACTCGTGGTGCTTGCTCAAAAGACATTTTCTTCGGGTTTTAAAGAGACTTAATTTATAATGGGTTTTTACGGCGGGAATAGTTTGGGCGATAGTTCATTTTTGGAAGTTTGCAATTGCGATGCTTTGCAACTGTATGCTATACACCCTAACTGCCTTTGTGGTTTGGCATTTCATGCTTGAGCTATAACGACAATATTTTTGTTATTGTCACTGCATCTGTTTCTGAAGCGATTACTATGTTCATTGTTTCTTCAATACACTGTTTTCATTCATTTAGCATTCATACATTGTTTTTCTCAATGATGATATTTAGATGTTAGTCAGTTTGGGGGTTTTTCATTTTGTCTGTTCCTCTTATTCAGTTTTCTTGAAAGTTAGCAACTATTCTGTTTATGTGCTACTCATGACATCAGGAACTTCGGCTGAATAGAATCTTATGAAAGTACATCATATAATATAACATTAACGCATACTATCTATCGCGGGATCCGTACCTATGCAGCAGTCCTACAAACATTGATGGTGTTTCATAAATAATTTCCTTTCGGTGGTTAGTTTGTTTTATAAGAAGATACCCAATCTCTGTCAGAGGTATACACAGGATACTTGTCTAACAAACATGTTTGGCAAAAAGACTGCCAAATGTAGTCAATTGTTTTGGTCGTAAAAACTCAAAATTCTATTTAAAGGCTTGTGTGGACTGTTGAAATCATTACTATTGGTTATTTATTTTTGCCCATAGATTTGTATAAAATTAATGTATCATACCTTTGGAAAACCAAAACTCAATTAAATTGAAACAAATTTAAACCAACATAAAACTAATAAAAACTTAATTACACCAAGCCAAAATAACGTTATCATCTACACTAACGGTTAGCCATCTGCACTCAGGAACCTATGTCGAGGATAGCTTCCATTTTTTAAGAATACTCTTCTGCATGAAGTAATTGCAATCAAGTGAGAAATACAACGGGACGGGGTGAATAGAGAAAACTAGAGAGCAGCAGTGTTATATGATTTTATATCTTCGCTTACAATACTAGTACTAATTCTGATCATAAGCCAGAAACACCCACTCCTTAACAATAACATCAGAAGCAAATGCTGTTAAGTTCCCTTAAGTGAAATGATACACTAAGTTTCGACTTTCTTGGCGCATCCTAGCGAATAACAAAGTATCTCCAAACGTGTAAACAAAGGTCTCCTTTTCGAGAAAGAAAAAAAGAGCATTTTTCAACTCATACCATTCAAAACATTTCGGCTTGCGCCGTTCAAACTTTGTATTGACCAATGTAAGTCTGTAATAATATTGGAGAGCCAACGCGCAATAGCCATTTGCAAAATAAAAAGGAGAGTGAATTTTTGTTCTTTGCCCGCAACCCGTAGCTCGTAAACTATTTAAGGGAACACAATAAAACTTGGAGGATTTGTACAATTTCTCAATCTAACCAACTCAAATTATCTTTTGTGGAAGTATGACGTCATGTGACATTGTTATCATAAGAAATCGATTGCAAAATTTAAGGTAGTAGTTACCCGCAAAAATATGCACAAATGAACACACTTCAAGACAAAAATTTCAATATATCAATTTAATATTATGGAATGAAACTTTTCAGATGTTTACATCATTACATGAAATACCAAAGACACAACACAAAACCCTAGGTGGGAGGGGTCAGTACATTTTGTCACTTGCTAAATATATTGTTTTTCTTGGGGTAGGTCAATCTCATCAGCAAATCACAGGATCTCAACCAAATTTGGCATGTATACTGACAAAAGAGCATAGAATGCAATGATATTGTTTTGACATGTGTCAGGGGGCATGTTACCATGGCAACTGACGAAAGTAAGATTCAAAGTTTTTCAACAATCTGCTGCTGCACAGAGGAAAAGGGTTTAAAGCTGTTAGGCTGAAAAGTGTATCAATGCATTCTACACCCAAAAATTTACAAAGCCGGCATGTTTCATCACAATTGACCCCCTCTAAACCATGAACGACCTGCTCCAAACTTCGCACCTACTTAAAAATGCAATTTTTGGAGATTCAATTTGTCATTGTTTTTCAACATAAATCACAACTAGAAAAAGTAGTGGCCATACGCTAAGTAAAAGAGAAGCACGTTTAAGTTCAAAGAAGGTACGATATGACATTGACGTTATTAAAAGTTGTTGAGAAAGCTGCTCCGAGATAGATATTGACAGGACAGCTGCTTTGATGCCAGACAATGCAAAGAAAATTGAGAGAGCAACGTAAATTAGCTCATGATTTAGTACACGACGCACTGGCGATGATTACCCAGAAGGCCTTGAAAGGCAAAGAAATGTAGTCCAAAAGCATGCGCGTAAGCGGGGAGTGGGGGTAGAACGGGTGTGGACGCACCCACTCTCCCAAAGGCTGATAAGGACCGTCTGGAAAGAGCTTAATGTTATTACGATAACAAAAGAACGGACCCATTTTCTTCTAATTTGTCATTTAGATATTATAGTTTGTTTTGAAATTAAAAATAAATGGACTTTTTAAACTATAAATTGTCTGATTTCTCACTGTTTCAGCTGTTTACGATGTAGAAACTTTATTCGCCTTCAGCGAGAGCCAGCCGTCCGTCAGTTGTACTGCTTCGTAGATAATTTAGTGTGCACTCAAAACTAGAAGCCATGCATTTGAGTTTGAGCACGTCTATTAGCGAGCTTTAACCCGAAGACTACTCAGTAGAGAAGTTTGAGCTTTCCACCTTTTTTAAGGACAACTAAAGAGTAACTTTAAAACGACAGCCCGCCACTGCCGTTGACTGTTAAATATATCCGACAAATTGAAAGCAAAACAGAAACAGAAAATATGTTGAAATAGGTGTTGCAACGGTTTACCCAAAATTCCAGACAATTTTTACCATAGGGGCGCTACTTCAATGATACTGTACCCAACATTTCACATTGTTGAAAACTTACCCAAAGTCGAGCTAGCAAAAAATTAAGCGTTCTTTTCTACTGTTGATAACTTAGAACTTTGTTCCTGTTATTTATTTTTCTACCGAGAATCGGTGATATTCGTGACACGATAATAAGGAAAGGTCACGTTCACCTCTTTGGATAGCAAGCTTGCCAAACACAGGCTTAAAATGCACTCTTAGGTATAATCACTTCTGAAGGCTTCTTTATAATGACTTACGCCGCGATTGTTCGATATCTTCTGATTCCATTAACGTCACACATGTCCAATTTTGTTTGCATCATGTTATAGATATAAAAGAACAAGCAATGATGATTATTTCTTCTCCTGAATACTCTTTATTCTCTTTCTCCACCATAAAAACGTGCGAAAATGCAGTCCAAGGTAATCCACGTTTTTTCAAATTTTCCGGGGAAGCATGACTCAGGACCCCCTCCCAAAAAAATCCTAGTACTGAGCGGGCCTGCCAGAAGAAACATAAAAAAATCTGGAACATTGAGCTCGATGGTACGTATCAAAACTTGCATAAGAGATTTTGTCATGATTTGCGTTTATAATTAGCATTCTTTATTACTTTTGAAGTTTTCGAAAATAACGTTTCGCTTGTTAGCATGTAGTTCTAGCACAGGTAGCTCATTAATCTCACATGTACTAATGATCGGCTCTGACAACGCAATAGAGCATGCACTCGGGCGATGAACACGATAAATTAATGGAATTTCACAAAGAAACTTTTCCGCTGCCCATTGTTTCACGATGTTTTTGGTGGCTACATGATAAACTTGGAGTTATGGAGCGCTAATTCGGATTCTAAATTAATTAAAGATGGTAATTTTATTTGGAGAATTTATCCCTTAAAGACTCGAGGATAGGGGGGGTTAAATTGACATTTCCCCCCTCGATTTTTCCGGTTTTAAATTATTGCCACTTGACCACACAACAAGCTTTTGGTTCTGGTCTTTTGATACTAATTGGGCAACATCACAGCTGATGACATCATCACATTAAGTCACGCAATTTGTGTGTTGACTTCGAAATTTCATATTTTCGCTAAAGAGTGACTAAATGCTGACAATTTTACAATGGATTCTACCTATTTTGTAGTTTTCAATTGATAAATGTTGTTTTCTTATCATTTTCAGTATTTATATACTTCAAATTTTAATAAAATTTGAAAAAACTTAAAAATTCAAGAAAGCGGCTAAACTTTGGAATTTCTCTCATCACAGTTACCACGGAAACCAATTAGATACCACGTGACTACGCTTAATTGAAAGTACATAGAAAGCTGGTCATATGTGCCTGAAATCGTATCAAAAGGAAAAGTTGTGACGAAAGTAGGTGGTTCCAAGGGCCCCTCCCCTTTGTGTGTTCGTGCTACTTTTTTTTGTTAAAGACGAGAAGTACGTAAACGCGTCCATAACAATATAACATTTTGTGATTGCAGCCAGGGTCGTAGCTAGCGTCAGGCAGGGAGGGAATCCGCCCC
>JAOBYF010788312.1:0-13936 GCA_025403605.1 Parazoanthus darwini
GGGGGATATCCCGGTTGCCCCACCAGCTCTGCTTCCCTGAACCGACAATTTTGAGTCATGATCAAGAACAGACTCATTCTGAAAAACATACAGACAGTAAAATAACACGGCGGACAATAAACTAAGCCTTCGAAATGTGGCGTGCGTAGAGTGCACCAGTCTTTTGAAACGTGCTAGAATTAACAACAATTTAAGCCTGTGGATGAACGACAAAATATTCAATTCTTTGACGTACCTGCTTGACCATAATCGAGTATGAGATGTTGCCGCGCTCAAAGTATCATTTTGGCGTTGAATTCAGAAATACTCTCCAAACGTGAAAACTACGACCAGAAGAATGTCTTTCGCTGTGACGTCATTACGTAAAAGCTGATCGATTCAATGCAATGTTTAAATTCGTGAATCAGTAGCTATTGGTTTTGAGGCCTAGAAAATAGACGCAACTGAATCCAAGTGTGTAGCTAGGATTTAGAGGTTTTAGGCACATTCTGCCTCTACCCCACCCCCCAGGTACCTCATAAGGTACAGCTAAATGAGCACGAGATTTGTCACCAAATCCCACTGAGTAAATCCTGGTTAGTACGTTCATCTGATTAAGTACGTACAACTGCTTTAGTTTTAAAATATTCATTCAAACCTTAAAGAGCGATTTTACGACACTTCTGCAATCAAGAGCTCAACCTGAACAGTCTCAAAAGAACTTACCCGTAACACATAAACTCCCGAGAAAAGACGTTTCGGATCATAAAAGACAGTCCAGTCCTTCTGAAAGGCAACGATCTTCCAAGCAGCATTAAACTATAAGTTTGAAGGTGAGGCCTGGGACCGTCGGTTGTTCAAAGGTTGGAAATCTTAACCAGCAGATAGAACGTGCTACGCTCGTTTTCCAGTCTGAATTAAAACATATATATTTTATCCATTAATTAGGGGTATATCTGCTTGATTAATTTTTTTAACTCTTTGAATAACCGGGTCCACACGAGCTTACTTTGCGCATGCGTCTTTATAGTTGTGCGTAGTTGGGTGAAGTCCGGTTGTACCCTTAGCAAGCACGAGTACTGGCTATTCTCAACGATCTTTAACTTAACCCCTTCAGCCCCAGCCAGTTAATCAGTTTGTAAATTCTCCTTACATCATCCACACAAAATAAGTTGTTTTGTAATGAGAATAAAGCAATTGATCACACACAGCAATTTAACTAAGATGAAAAACAAATTTCTCCCAACCTGTTTACAAAGAAATTATAAACAGTTTAGGAGAATTGAGATATACGCCATACGGGGTATTTGGGGCTCAGAGGGTTAAGGGATTCATTCATTTTTTATCATTTTACATGTACCAAACGTTCAAGAGGTAGTCTGGAGTAAGGGAAAATAATAAACGTATTGGTATTACTACTCTAGCATTTTTATTTAAGAATGATGTTTTAATGAGAATTATTGTTCTCTAGCCCTTGGAAAACGCCATCTTTGCCTTTCTTGAAGGTTCTGTGAAACATTGTCAAGAAGTGAATGAGATGAAGAAAGTACTTGTGAGTTGTCATGGTAACTAACCCTGTTTTAAACCTTTTAGCCCCAAACACTACAATTCTCTTAAATGGTATCCATACATTCCTGTTAAACAGTTTGGGAGAATTTGGTTTTTCACATTGGATAGCTTGCAGCATGTGATCAATTCCTATATTCTCACAATAAAAAATACACCAAAAATATTTGAATCACTCGAAACAAAACAAGAACAGAAAAGATGGTTTATGAGCAACTACCCATCCGCCTACTACTCCCGTTCACCTAAAGTATTCCTAATTTTGACCTAAGGGAGGGGTGGGTGAGTACTTGACCAGAAACTTACACTGACCCGGTTTGTAGGCAACGACCTCCCACTCCCTGCCAAATCCTTACCTTAACTTCACCTTGAGTCTAACCCTAACTGAGGGAGGGCTAAGGTGGAAGTTGCCCAGAAACCTGTACAAAGATAAGATAAAGAAACTCCCCCAGCAATGTAGCCTCAATCAGTCTCTTCTCAATCTTTAGTCACTGTCACCTTGCTAGGTTTGCTTAAGGGGCCCGCGCGCCCATAGATATCTACAGCGCTTACTGCAAAACAGTACGTCAATCCAGCTTCAAACTTTGTCAATGAACAAGCCATCGGCAGAGGAGTTGCAGCCATTGTACCAATATATCTCCACGGATTGCCAGTTTCTTCCGTCAGGTCCTCGACAAGGTAGGAGTACAGTCGGTATTTCGCAATCGGTGTAAGAGGCACTTTGGTCATGTTCCACGACAGCAAAACGTTTCCTTGTACGAGCGAAACCGATGCGGACGGTTGGGGAGGTAAGTTTATTTCTTGATATTCAGTAGAGACTCGGCTGTCTTGAAGCTTGTTTTGACTGGAGACAACAGGGTCCAACATTGCAGTGTTGTGTGTTTTGACTAATGAGGTGATTTTATCGACAGCAGGTATGAGTGGATTTTCCAAGCTGTGTTTCGCAGATGAGTTAAACTCGGTTGTTGCCTTGGAAGATGTGTTCGGGCCCTTCACTTGATTATCATCAACTTCCGGTGGCGAAAGAGAAGACGGTGTGGTTGGTGGAGTCAGCATCAATATCTTACCGGAAGCCATCTGGGACGAAGGGTTATCACCTCTTGGGTCTCCCTCTACTGACAGCCTCCTGGAGCTGGCCACGGCAGGGCAAGTTCTACCTGCTTCTGTTGGGTTAAGTTCTTGGCCTGCTAAGCCATTGCTAATACATGATTCCTTTCTAGTGGTGTTCCTAGGAACGGTGTTCTGAGTTGTTGAAAGCTTATTCTGAGGAGATGAGCAAACACTAGGTTGAGAAAACCGAGTTGTTGCTTTGTTCTGAACCGGTGGAATTCTTTGCTGAATTCGCTTTTGTTCCCGTTTATAACGTTCAAACTCCAACGCTCGCTCCCGCTGGAATCGCAAACTTGACTGCGCTTGCCTTTGCTGTCCCAGACTCCACTCTCCATAGGATGGATTATGCCGATAAAACTGTCCATTACTGGCAACAAAACTAGCCGCCAATGGAGCCATGCGATTCGGTGGTCCATTACTAGCGGACTCCATGTTGGCACTAAAGCGCTGCACCGGCGATGGTTGCCGCTGACCTTGGTAGAACACTGCTTGGTTTACTTTGGTTTGAAGTCTTGGCACGGGTGGAGGCCTTGCTTGTACGTGCATCATTCGCGGATTATGCATGGACGTTCCATTGTCGTATGACGACAAAGGCGTTAACAGAGCTCCAGGGTGCAAATATCTCTGACCAACTGGCTGTTGTTGTATAAGCTGCTGTTGACTGTGAAGAAACAACTGCTGTTGACGTTGCCGAAGAAACTGTTGTTGTTGCTGCCTTTGTGCCAAAAATGAAACATTCATTTGCATTTGATGCGCTCGTAGTTGGGTATCTTCCGAAGATTTCTGTGTCTGAAAGGGCAGCTGGGACTGATTTTGTTGGTGGTGGATGCCTTGTACCAGCGATGCCTGCATGTGGGGGGATTGTTGAGCACCAGATAGCACCTGCGGTGTAGGATATTGTGAACACTGCATAGGAGAAGCTGCATTGAGAGGTGGGGCACTGCAACTTGAAGCTGTTGGAGGTGCAGCACCAGCGTGATATATGTAGTTTGTCGTTAGCGAAGCAAAACGACCAATTGGTATTGTTCGCGCAGTTGTTGAAAAAGAGCCCTGTTGAATATAAGGCGAGTTATCACATTCAGTATAATCCTGTGGCTCCTTTTTCACAACAACCAGCCTACTTTCATTTGCTGATAGCTCGGGTGACTTTCCACTGGCTCTCGGCTTGGCTGCCTCACTGCAGTTTTCAGGCACGTCCGGCTGGTTAAACTGACCGTCACTGCTGTCATCGATCTGTGGGTTTGAGCTTACAAGATTATGCAGATAGTCACCACAATCCTTTGATGTTCCAAAAGGCGCTGCGCTCACAGCCGGGGACACTGAAGACTTTGCGGGACTACCACTCAGAGTTGTTCCAATAGATGGCACTTTAGCAACAGCTGCTACATTTCCACCTTCCCCAGGATCTGATATCATTTTCAAGTCCTGTACAGAGAAACAAAAGGACCACTGTAAGCTCGATGCCTTTGAAAAGCTCCACAAACGGAGGTGCCAAAACAGTAAGAGAAATGTCAGTTGCATATCATAAGTCAATGAGGTGTGGCACTTTAAAAATACAAAATACACGCTGACTTTGACAACAATTCTCTGCAGTTCTGTTACAATCTATTATATTCTATTCTATTACGTTCTATGCAATTC
Source organism: Parazoanthus darwini (assembly GCA_025403605.1). Lineage (NCBI taxonomy): Eukaryota > Metazoa > Cnidaria > Anthozoa > Zoantharia > Parazoanthidae > Parazoanthus > Parazoanthus darwini. Next base: position 4,297 of record JAOBYF010788312.1, read on the forward strand.
AAATCCCTTCCATTCTATTAATTCTACATTTCAATACTTTTATTTGCATGTATATGCATAATTATTCTAAAGTCCGATACAAGACCAATGACAACTAGTTGTCTTACCACATCCATGTTGACTTGTGTACCACGTGTGTTCTTGCCAACTTCCTGTAGAAGATACAGTGTGGTTAACGACTTATGCTCACTTGCACCTTGTGTATTGTAGCACACAGTTGACTCTCAATAACCCAAACCTTAACTCCCCTGATAAACCCGCATTAAATTAATCAACTTTTTTCAGGAAAAAGTTGACCTAACAGAAGTCGTGAACGTGTAAAACCACCCAGCATGAATTGATACAGAAGTTTCTAGAGGTGTCAGTCGGAGAAAACTTAAGACACTGTTTAGACACTGCTGGACACCAAAAAAACAAAAACTAAAAAACCCCTAAACTTTATCTAACGTCCTTGCGCTGGGAGTGGTTGCCCATTCTCCCAAGCCAGTGGCTTATGTTTAATCGTTCGACGGCATAGATAGTGGCGTGAAAGTCAATTTTGTGGAGGAAAACCGGAGAACCCGGAGGAAACCCTCAGAGTCAAAAGGGATCGAAAAATCTCAGCCCACATGCGAACCCCAAGGGTTCGATCCCAGGTAAACAGAAGTTGGGAACACGAGCGCTAACCACTCGGCCATCCTGACTCCCTCCAATGGTACCCGGATGTGTCTAGACGCCTCGAAAAGTGTACAGAGGTATCTAAATGCAACCAGAGGTGTTGAGATACACTTGGATACTTGTAGACACCTCTTGACATAATAATACTTTACTTGAAAACGTGTCTTTGAGGAATATAAAAAAAAAACTAAATAAAACGTGAACGTGTAATACACAAGTTACATAAAATATTAATATGCATAAAAAAGTTAGTTTAAAAAAGTTCCCCCTGTTCAAATTCACCTCCTCTCCTCTCACCCAACACACAGTACCCAAACACACAACTCACCCACACACACGACATAAAATAATAATAATAATAATAATAATAATAATAATAATAATAATAAATAATTTATTAATTAAAAATCGTTAACCAGTCTTTTTTTTAAAAAAAATAAAAAACTTAAAAAACAGATGACAGAATGATATTAATAAAAACTTAGATAAAATAAATAAAAAATAATAATAGTAATACATTCATAAATATGACATACATAAATAAGTTAATTATTAAATGAGTAAATAAGTACAACCAGTTTTAAAATAATATCTCTTCTGTTGGGATAAATTTCCCAGGGGAACCAGGGACAGTTAGTCCTGGACTCCGAGCAAAGCGAAGCCAAGAGTGGTCAGACCGCAAGGAGTCCCCTTAACTTTTCTTTCGCCTAAGATTTTTCGTTCACCCTGAAAGACTGCCCCTGGGATAAATGGGGAAAAATCAACATAGTTTATTAAGTGATTGCTATGTAAAGCAAAGTCCTAGCAAACCAATTTAGTTTTTAAGCAGAAGCAAAGCACCCTTTCCAATCAACTGTCAATTGATGCAAAGAAATCATTCTATATTCAAAAGAAAAACAAGCCAAAATACAAAACTTTTTTTCTGAGAAAACAAACAGTAACTTACTCTTTTTTGAGACATGCATACACATGATAAGATTCACAAACAGTTCTGCCTTTATAGTTCCAAAGGTGACAGTTGTCTGTTAACCTTTTCAGTCCCAGCCAGTTTATCAGCATCTATCTTCTAGATACAATATCAATACAATTCAGGTTGATTTGTTGTGAGAACATAGGAATTGATCACACAAAGAAAGCTATCCAATATGAAAAACAATATTCTCTCAAACTGTTTCAAAAGAAAATATGAATACCATTTAGGAGAATTCAGCAACACATCATTTGTAATGTTTGGTGCTGGATGGGTTAATCTATTTTGCTTCTTGCAAAACTATATGCTGAGTTCGGCAGCACTTTGCCTGTGAATATACTGTACTCGTTGTTAACAAACACAAACAATATTCGACACCGTTAAAGTGACTACGATCTCAAAATTTCACAGACCTGTAGACCTGTGCGGGCTTCCTACACTCGAGGAGAAAGTGGTCAAACATGTGGGACTCCATTAAAATTTATTTGGGACCACAAACCAACAGGACCGAGAATTTCCGGGATTCACAGCAAAAATTCTAATGCTCTCCCTGAATACTGTACCCTTTTGTAGCAGCAACCAAATGAATTATTGATCTTAAGTTATTAACTACGAGTTTGGATCACTTTAAAACATACATCCAGTTTTGTATATTTTGAAAGAAGCAATAATACACCCTGTTTTTAATACATTATCAAATTCTTACTTTAACTGATCCTCTCTTGATAGTGACACATACCTTTTAGAGATCACTCATGAGGCCTTTTAGATTTGTGGTGACCTGTTGCAGGCGATGATTTTCACTTTCTAACAGTGCAAGTTTTGCCTGGTATTTTTCTATTGTGTCTCTTTGTTCTTGCGCTTCGGGGGATTGAAAGACACTCTCAACCAACACATGCTTCAGCAGCTGTTTAAGATATGAAGGGTTGATTAGTTAAGGGGTATTACTAACTACATACATGCAATAACCAAAAGTAAGGTCTGTATGGAAAATATCAAACTGAGGCTATGCTGTATTCACTGAATGAAAGCAAGGCCAATGCATCAAGGCTGAAGTTGATATTTTCCATATGGACTTGTTATGCCAATGGGCATTAGCGGGAATACAGACCACTCAAGGACCAGTCAGAATGTGTGAAATATCTTTGCCACAAAATAAACCTTGGAACAAAGTTTTTGAAGGAGGTATTTGAAGTTCTATAAAGTTGCTATAGAAACAAAAGTGCTGGTACTTGACAAGCCAAAAAGCCTTTTAAAGCCACATTACCCTTTGAAATGTTTCGCTGTTCATTTTCTTTTCCCAAACTCTTGATAAAAATGTATCATCATCTTCCTTGTTGTTGTTGTGTTGTCCATCCACTGATTTCCAGCTGTCATTATGCTCACAGGTTTCTCCCACAAAATCTTGTCGTAGTTTATCATATATATCATCTGACAGTGATAGGGTAGACATTTTGGTTGCCTTGGAAACTTGTATATCTTCCTGAGATAACACCAAAGCAAGAGAACTGAATTAGCACCAAGTGTAAAATGACATAAATTTTAAATGTTCTCCAGCAGTGAAAAATTGACCCTTGCTGAGCCAAACTTTACAATATAAATGTGAAGTATAATTATCAAAATTGTCATTTTGGGGGGGAAACTTGACCAAAGGGAGCTTGCTCAGAAATTAGAAAGCTGCTGAATTATCTTGAAACCCTTACAAATTTTCCTGATTCCAGTTGGGAAGCCAATCACCTTCAGGAGTGACAAGTACCATACTTGTAAACAGACAACCTGTTTATGGGAATGTTCAGTCAGTGTTCTTACTAGCTGCAAAAATGAAAGGATGCTTTAAACAATTTGCAGAAATATTTTAAATTAGAAGTTAGCAATACTAATGGAAGTGTTGCCATTTACCAACTATAAAGGTCACAAAAGTTTTCATCAGTATAATTTATTATGGAAAACAGGTCATTCCAACTGGTGCATTTGCTCAAAATTTTAGCAAAGTTCAAAAGCTGACTTCTCTGTGTTGTTTCAGTCAACAAAAATAAAACAGGGAAGAAATCAGTTAATGTTATGTGACTCACTGTAAAAAAGGCCAAAGCCAAAAAGGAAGCAAAATGACTGACAAATAAAAGACAAATCCTTCTAGTACTCCAATTTACTCAAACATCCATGCACGCGTGCGTGTAACAGAAATTCAAAACCAGTCCCAACTGAGGGAGTCCCCAGACAAAGATCCGGTAAAACAAAAGACGAATTTCTCAAAGCAAACAGCTATAGGGAGCAACTTTAGGTTTCACTGCCTCACTTCATTCCACTGCAAATAATATTATTTTATGAGAACCAAAACATATTCTAAGACTGCTAAGTGAGTAACTTTGGCTCAGAGCTGCCATGTTTTGACAGCGTTCATTCATCTGTGCATTAAAGCATCAAAAATATCTTGTGAAAAACTGCAACTTCTCTGTACTTTATTACAATTTTATATTAGAAGAAAGGTTTGTGATGAGAAAACAATGCTTTTCACAAAAAGGGTGCTAAGAAAAACTTTCTTGCTCTGTTTGAACTAGCTAGAACACCGTCTACACAGCACGTGCAACCTGTTGTGATCACAATTCACTCACCACCTGGAATGCTTCACATGTCAAGTTTTCTTCGCCATTAACTGAAGTGAGAAAATTTCCAGCATCTGTTCTACATTCACTACCATAACTCTGTTGATTCATTTTGTTCTCTGAACAGATTCCTTCAACAACTGCTTGATTGGTAATCTGCACATCTTTGTGAATGGGCATTTCATTGACAGTCACTTCACATGAGCTGATACATTCTTGCCTTTTCTCAACTAGTTCTGTGCCTTTCCCTCCAGGATTTACTTTAGTTGGATCTCCTCCAGTTATTGACACACTTTGTCCACCAATTTCAGCTTTCTTCTGTACATTGCTGTTACTAGGAGTAGATGAGGAAGAAACTTCGGATGAATGAGATCCTTCATCTACATTTCTAGTTTTCGTTGTTGAGTCCATACCTGCACTGAGCTGAACAGAAGGTCTTATCACTGTTGGCACAGACTGAGCCTTCTGAAGCTTTGATTGTTTCATTGGCTCTCCTCTGTATACTAATTTGGCTGATGATGGTGACAAGAGACTTGCATCAACAACATTACCTCTCTTACGCTTCCTACTAAAGGAGTCTGCTTGCACAGGGCTTTCATTTTCCTTAAAATTGTCATTGTCATATTCCAATCTTGCCGAAATTGAGTCTTCTTTCCATGAGACATCCAAGGTTCTACTGGGAAGGTCATTTATATCTTTCAATTCTTTTGTCTTGATGAGTTTCTTGTAGTTACTGCTTGATATCCATCCCATTCTGCGAGCTCGGTCAGCCACGCCTCGCTTCACACATATTCTGGAAAGAATTACTTGTGCACCTGTCTTGACGCAAGGCACAGCACTTGACTTCCCCTGATCCATTGTTAAAGGATATCTACAACTGCACTGCAATGTTTCAAAACTTCAGTCTGCAAACAGTAGAAACTTGAGTTAATTAAAACCAGTTCTATTTGGGCTTTGGTTTAACTTAGTAAGAAAACAATTGTTGTCCGTTGTTTTACCAGCATCTATTCCACATCATGTATGCCGGTTCATATTTCCTTACCAAATATAAGGTTATTTGGTTTTAATTTAAATTTATATTCATTTGGTGTGACAGTGTGGTAAATAACAGTGCTCAGTATATACGATAAGATATTAAAGTTAAGTTTAATAGAACCAATAATTAGATTAGATCAATTCTTATTATTACATCAAAACGAAGCGAGACTATTAGCCAAATCCTTGGAAGACCTGAAAGGCTTTGGCGAACTATTGACTAAACAAAGGGTCAGTCGGCTCTCTAAGAAATTTACATGTGGAACGATTTGATCATAAGTGGTCGATCAAAACGATATGGTCAAAGGTTAACACTAAAACAAACAGCGAAGATTCTAGACAAGTGGATTCTTAAAACTGATGTCTGGTGGAAAATAGGTTCAAAGCACTGAAGCACAACACGTGCTGGATTTCACAACACACTGAAAGGCATTGTTGGCAACTTAGTTCTGACAAAAGGCCATTTCGTAATAAATGCGTCCACGACAAGGAATAAAGAATCTGTCCACCACACAGTGACGCGACTACATCTAGAACGAAAAGAATTCTACTCAAATGTGGAACAGCTTTCAGAAAGAAATCAAAATTGTTAAAAAGCAATAACAAAACTTTTTCGTCACGGAGTTTCGGTGAAGGCACAAAAAATACCGCCTGTCAGCGTTCGCCTGTCACGACTTCTTCGTGCTCCGACAGATTTTTAGCAGGTTCGCCAAAATAGACCGGAAATCAGCACAAAACTAATTGAGTATTCTCTGCTAGTTCTCTGCCGGTAACGAAGCTATTATCACGCATTCTTTAGATCTTGGATATTGTGAAGAAGGGGGTTTTGAAGTCAGTGCGTGAGCCATGATCATTACGAGGCATGACACAGTCCGTCAATATATCGACCCAGAACCAAACTACCTGTTAAAATATTGCATTATGTGGAAAACACTTACTAACCTTTCATACAGATGTGCATTTGTTGCGCTTCAGAACCCTGAACAGCAAAACATTTCCAATTTTCAATGGTTCGCAGCTTCACCTTCGAACAATTCGGTCGAGATTTTGGAATGTGGCGCCAACACTGTCAACAGCACGCCGTTCCGATTCAGTGAACATGACGTCACGTTTAAGCTTGACTGGGGCCACCCGCTGACCGCAAGGGCTAAAAATACGTACCAATAAATTCGCAGAAAACCAGAAAATGGGAAAACTCGCTAATTAACGAAATCTAACAGCGACTGCAGTATTCAAAACACCAGTGAAAATCACTACCATTGAAAAAACTTAAACGACGAAAGCCATCATCACCAATGCAATATTGAGAAAATAATATAACAGTTCTAGACACTAAATTAACCTAGAGAATATTAAGAATATTATCACTGTGTACGATAAAGATCCAAAAATTAAAGCTGAAAAACTCAACCGACTTTTCTCTAAGTACTCTGTTGGCAAATTACGCCAAAGGCAGCATCAAAGACACCCATTAGTGTGATTTAGACAGCTACTCACAGATAACTTTTTGAACAGATAATCATTTACTACATCAGCGAGCTTGTTCTGCTGACGAACTTGAAACGTTTAAACTCAGCTGAGTCTCTCAGGTGTGAAGAAATAAGTACAGTGGTTGCGCATAGATATCAATTGCTACTAGCTTATATCACCAGTGTAGCCGTAAGAATGAGTCATCGGTCATTACAGTCAGCGGTAACATGGAATACGAAACTGGATTGTTGTTAGGTGCAAAAGAACCCGGCGGATTGGAAAAAGTACACATGTGGTCACATGTGTGTTACCGAGGACTGTCAAACATTCATCCTTGGTCGTGCCTAAAGTGGTGGTAGTGAGAGTTTTTTTTATAGAAAACTGTTAAAATTAGAAAAGGAATTAATCATATCATTCGACTACAGTATCAAACCACTATTACGCTCCCCCCCACCGCCCACCCACCTGCCTCTACCCTTCTCAATCCGTACGCCGAGGCCCAGCGAGAGCAAAACCTTATGTGACAGACTCGATGAACACTGGTTGTCTTGTATATTTTCAACTTGCTTCCTCCGATAATTTGTCCGGCGGATAACCGAGGAAGCTCGAGAGTAATCAATTATACCAGTTATTGTTCTTTTTCTAAGTTTACTTATGAGTAGTGGTACATTTAATAATTGGCTCCCTTAACATAAACTATTCACTTAGAAAAAGCATATAAAAATGTTGTATTCCTTTATGCAATCTAGCTTCCAAACATTCTTTAATTCTAACGTTGAAGCACGGTGAACATTGTTTTAGTTTTATCAAAGCGCAACATAAGATGGTCTTGGAAAAACAACTTCTAGAATGAAACAGCTGTTTTCTGTACTAAATAACTACAACCGGACAAGACTTTTTTGTCCCTGAAATGCACTTACGTCAAAGTGATAAATTATCTCAGCCTGTGCATGGTAATAGAACGTTTCTGACTTATAGGGACTTAAAAAAACAACATACTGTTTTGTGGTTGAGATGAGCAACACGCATAAAAAGCCGACTTACTGAAATACGTTAATGACAGAACTGTGTTAGTAAAGTATAAACCAATTTGGTTTTCCTACAGATCAAACTAAACCCAATTTTTATAAATTATTTAGGCAATTGGTTTTCTTAATGTATATTTATTGTGGTTCTTATACAAAACAATATTTCAATAACGTTTGACGAAAATAAAATCTTGATTATCTTTTTACTAACACAAAAATCCTTTTTTCAGCTTGGATAGAAGATATCAAACTCAAGTTTATATCACCAAGGGAGAACACGAAAATCACGCCAGTGTAAGCTACATGCTGAACATAACAACAACAAAACACGGGTTGCATCACGGTCTCGGTTAAACAGAACACGGGTTGTATCACGGTCTCGGTTAAACAGTTTGTGTGAGTTCCGGATTTACCCAAGAGGCAATATACATTACCAGGTCCGCAGGCAGGATGGGAGGTGCGCGTGCACCCCCCACGGACCCAAAAAGGTCCGCATTTGCAGGTTCAATAAAACGATGAAGAAGCCCGACTAGGTGTATCCGTAACAGTTGGCGCTACCGTAAATTGGAACGACTTAAAAAGGCCATAGGTGCGTTTGTCCCATAAATTTGGTTTTTAAGAGTCCAAGTTTACGAAATCTTTGAAACGTATTGGCTTTGTTAGTAGAGTTTAGAGGACAAACACGAGCCCTTGGTTCCCCACCCCCCCCAACAAAATATCTGCCTGCGGGCCTGCATTACTATGGCTTTTCCTCGTTCTTTTTCTCGGATTAACTTTTTTCTCTTTTCCTTCCTCATCCTTCTAATTTGTGTTGTCCTTTACTTTCACTTGTCTTGATGAACTGAGCGGTCCCTTGCGACCATAGATATCAACAGCTCGGACAGCAAAGCGGTATGTTAAACCGGGCTTAAACTCCGTCAATGAACAAGCCATCGGGAGTTTCGTTGCTTTTAAGGTAGAAACACACCTCCAGGGATCCCTACCAGTTACATATTGTAAATCCTCAACAAGATATGAGCACACTTCATAATTCGCAATTGGTGTAATGGAAGCTTTTTCCATGTCCCAACTCAAAACAACATTACCTTTTATCACAGCAACATTTGATGTTGGCTGAGGAGGCAACGGAGGAACTAAAACCAACACTGGCATTTCTTCAAAAGTGTTGCGCGACGAACCAGGGTTCTGCGTGGAGTTTCTTCTTGCTAAAGACGTTTGGACATTCCCATAGCTAGCATAGGTCGTCATTACAGGTTGAAGGTCCGAGCTGCTCTTTTGATAGGAGCTACCAATGAGCCTCTGTACTGGAAGGATGTTGGTCTCTTTAGAGTAAATTTTAACAGTCTGTGTTTGTATTGCCATCTTGCTGGATGTTTCAGATGTGCTCGTTGTGACAGTGATTCCTGATGTCGTCTGGATAGCGCCAGGTGCATTAGTAATACATAACGTGGGTAAAGTTTCTACCCCGGATGCAGTAGAGTCATTAACATCCACTGGAGACGTGCCAAAATTACTGAAAGAATTCACTGAAGAAGCTTCAACATCGTTGGAGGTACTTTCAACTGTACTGGAAGATGTTTCAGCAGCGTTGCATGTAACAGACGAATCGACAATGGTTGTCTTCTCTGAAGACGTCTCAACATTATTGCAAGCGATATCAGCATTGTTTATAGGTGGTGTTTCTATGCTGCTAGTTACAAACGAGTCAATTTTGGTTGTCTTTGCTGAATTGGTTTCGACATTGCTGGGAATGTTATCAACGGTATGAAGGGGTTGAGCTTCCATACTGCACGTTACAGACGAGTCGACTGTGTTTGTCTTCACTGAGACTTCAACGGTTTTTGGGATGTTGTAAAGGGTGCTTACAGGTGGATTTT